>VUQK01012767.1:0-16022 GCA_015106715.1 Bujurquina vittata
CGTATCTGTGGCGGGCGTGTTTAGTCATGTGGCTATTGATGAAACCGTGCCAACTTTGCTTTACAGATAAAGGTTGATAAAGGCCGAAGCGAGGACCGGGGATGGGAGCGGTTAGACAGCGGAGGATTTCGCTGTCACTTTTTGGGAAAAAAAAGGTCATTATGGGGGTTCGAAAATGCGCTAAATTGGCAACACTGTGCCCAACCCCGCTGTCTGCACTAACCTCGCGAGAACTGCCATCCAGGCTACTGCAGGTGACAGTTCTCGCGAGGCTACAGACAGAGTTTAGTTTGGAGCGGCAGGAATAATTTTTTTTTTTAATTATTATATTAAAATACGGGAAATTTACGTGAAAATAATAAAACGGGAGGACGGCTGGACAGAGGGGTAAAATACGGGAGTTTCCCGGTCAAAACGGGAGACTTGACAGGTATTCATTTTAAATAACCTTAAATGTAAAAGCTGAGTTAAATAAGTGTAATTTCATAATTATATGATTTATAATCCGATTAGTCGACTAATCGTTTCAATAGTCGATGACTAATCGACTATCAAAATAGTCGTTAGTTGCAGCCCTACTTTAAACGTGGCATGGTTGTTGGTGCCAGATGGGCTGCTCTGAGTATTTCAGGCGCTGCTGATCATTGAGATTTTTTCCACAACCATCTCTACGGTTTGCAGAGAACAGTCCTGAAAAGAAAAAATGACTAATGAATGGCAGTACCCCCATTAAACTTACCCTGAATATTGTTGCCGACCATGTCCTTCCTTTTATGACCACAGTGTGCCCATCTTCTAATGGCTGCTTCCAACAGGATAACGTGCCACTTCACAAAGCTCAAATTATTTCAAACCTGTTAATGGGATGCTATCATGACAATTTGGAACAAAATCTCTGAGGAATGTTTCCAGCCCCTTGATGAATCTGTGCCGGAAAGAATTAAAGCAGTTCTGAAGATGAAAGGAGGTGCAATACAGTACTAGTAAGGTGTACCCAATAAAGAGGCTGTTGAGTGTATGTAGCAATCGAAAATAGCAGATCAACTATAAATTCTATTTTAAATAAGCTTTTACATTGTCATTTTTTGATTGATGTAGAAAAAGTGGCAATTCTACTTTATTCTGATGTTTACAATTGTCATCTTTGCTATTAGTTTATGTGTGCAGGACTGCATCACATTTTAATGTGTAACATTTTTCCGCTCATGGGTGTTGACTAGGTGAGTATACGTACTAGAGAAACAGTGATCAATGTATTTCAGTTATATTGGTTGTTTCTGGCTTCCTAAATATGAGGATTTTGAAACATGATGGTAAATTGAATATGTTGAGAAATGGACTCTTGTTTGAAAAATAAAAATGTGAAATTATTTTCCTTTTTCTTATTTTCTTTTCTGTATATATACCATTCGTATGTACAAAAATGCTCAGCTTCATACAGCTTTTTCTGTTGTTGGATCTTTGTGATGTCAGTAAGACTGGATATTCCTGATATGGTTTTCTCAGGTGCTGAGTTTGCTGTTATGACATCTTATTTGGGAGAAGAACCCAGTGAGGAAAACGTGACAACTGGAGCCCTTAAAGAGAAGGGAACTTGTTTCAGACAGTAAATGAACTAAGGTGCTGCAGCACGACCTAGTATAAGACAAATATGGATTATTTTACACTGTGAATCAAACAAAGTTGCCCTAGTAGAGTACCAGAATAAATAATGCAGCTTTAAAGACACCACCTTGAGCTGTGGGAGACTGTAACAGACATATTCCGCTCTTTGCTATCAAGTGTATATATATATTTATAAAACGTGCCTGTGTAAATGTTTTGCAACAGCAGATGGTGATACACCTACGTAGTTTCTGCCTTCCCAGATGGTGATAGAGCGACACAGGCTTCACTTCTCCATATGCTCAGCCAATGCTCTGCTCTGCTCAGCCAAATAGGGCAGCCTGCTATGAGTTCAGTGAAAGGCTGGTGGTTCCCTGGACGCAGGTGTGATAGTGTTCATGTACAGCAGGCCTGCCAGCAGAAATCACCCTGTGTTTCTCTGACTGAAGTAGGATAGCTCCCATCCTGTATGAGTGGTGTTCATTCATATTTTATCCTGAATCCTCGGGTATTTAAAGCTCGTGGGTATGCTTGGACAAGATATGGGTCATGTGTTGAGGTGCAGAGGCACAGATCAAGAGCCCTTTGAGCTTTTAAGCCTGTTTATTGTAGGTGGGGAACATGAAGACAACACCCACTCTCAGCTCTGTTGTGTCAGCTTCTGAACCTTTTGTGCAGCATCAGCAAACGAGCAGTTACAAAGTGCCCACTTGCATGCCAACTTTAAGCTGCTGCTATAGGAGTGGGGTACATAAAACCTTTGATACCATTCTAAGGCCGAGTGTTCGACTGTACCCTAAAGTGCACTTCACTGTCATACTCACACAGGCACTAATGGATGAAGACCCTCAGTACATTGCACCATTTATGTCCCCTTGTTTAATTTGTCATTTACTTTGTTTGCTTTTGATCCTATGGTTTATCATAACCATTTTTTTAATAATGAATATATAGGTGACATTTCTTATATAAGCCTGTGTTTTTTTTTACTTCTTTTTAAAAAGATCTCACCTGTAAAGCTTTATTTTTTAAACTTTCTGTCACTTCTTTGTTTTTGACATCAAAGTCAAACACTGTTACTATGAGAGGATATAAATGTATCCATGCACAGATTTTGCTTTATCATTAAACTGCATGATTCCTTTTTGGAAATTTTAAGTGCATTAGTAATGAGAATTTTATTATTATTCATTTTCTGGATTTGTCAGTTGTTTCATTCATTAGACAAAAGCAGATATTCCTAGATTACTCTATAAATTCTCAATCAGTCATGTGTATCACTTTATTTAATTCTAAGGAAAAAATGTTTTTAGATTTTTTTTTCATGACACTCCGTGTAGCAGTTGTAATTCTGCTACAATTTAGCTACAAACTAACAATATTAACTTGATTTTAAAGCAAGAGGTACAATTGGGATCACCAAGTCTGTAAAATAATATTTTAAATCAGACTATTTGATAGACTATCGACCTCCAACAAACAGATCAAGCATTGCCATCCTTAGCATAAAAACACAGAGCGACAATTCCAGCTCAAAGTCCACCTGTTAGCTTGTGTGTGCATGCGTGTGTGCGTATACATGTAAATGTGTATCAGTATCTTGACATGGTACCCAGTCCTACAGCGCACCTGATTTTGACGTGGTTGATTTTAACCATTAGTCCCACAGAAACACTTTTAAATCAATCCCAATGGCAAAAAGTAGTCTTTAGTCTTATTTAATGTGCGGTTACATGTCCATGATGGACATGAGCGAAATACAGCCAATAGATATAGAATCTAGGTCATTTTTTAAAATCTCATTGTTATCTTCATTATAACCTGTCCCCATGTTTTGACTCAGTTATCCAAGGTGTAGCCCTTCTTTCTTTATCTAATATACTCTGAGCCTGTGGAAGAAAATGTTGCTCACAGCTGTGATGTCTGGCATCTCTCAGGTGACAAGGCTTTCTGTATGTTACCTGTGGTGTGACACCTGCAGCCCCTGTTTTACTCACTCTGTCGTTTATTTGCTGTCACAAGTTGTTCATACATAATAAATTTCAGTAGTATCAACTGTCCAGGCTGTTTAATTAGGGTGATATTTTCATGATCAAACAGAATATATTCTTCTTTGTAGGTGATAAAAAAGATGGTGTGTAAAGCAGAAATATAATTGGCACAGTAAGTGTTGTACTGCAAGTGTGATTTGTTTTCCCCCTCCCCAAAATATGTGTTTCGATCATTTAATTAGTGCGTTTGTTACAGAAATTGGCTTACGAAGTATTTTGACCATAATAGCATAGTTTTTACAGCTCACATGCTTCTAAAATGTGTGGATTTAGTGTTTTGTGTTTTTTTTTTTAATTAATTTTTTCATTCAGTCATTCCAAAATGAATGAGTTTTGTATTGTTTTTTAAATACGACACCTTTTAAAGAAGCAATCAAAGAGAGTTTGTCATTTAAAATTCTTGTTTCTGTTTAGAGTGATAGGATAGCGACCAGGGGAGGCTGATCAGCACGAAGCTCGGAAAGATTAGGGATAGGAAAAGTAGCACACATGTTCCATCTTATGAAACAGATCAATATGGGGATAGATGTGGGCACTCGTATTGATTGAAATTTTATTTAAGGTCAATTTTCAGGATACGAGGCCTCGTGTTTCTTTGAGATAAGATAAAATAAATTTTAAAAGTTGTGAAGACAGCCTAACATGTTGCTGGCTGCATACACAGATCACTGACATAGTTTAAAAATCCCTTCAGTCAGGATTAACACCTGGCACAGCAAGAGGCATGTGTCGAGTCATATGGACACAGGGAGGGAGGATTCACTTGGAGCAACAAGATCGTATGTGTGGGGCAAACAAATGTTTCGCTTGAGTTTTACCAAACTGTTTCGACTCAGAGTAGGTTCATATATGATTTACTTTTAAAGTATTAGGTATGTGTTAGAGATAATAATAGTTATGGGGAGGCAGGTGGTTCATGAACTTGTGGGTCAGATAAAGATCGAACACTTTAATGGCTATTTAAGTGTTTGCTCAGAATTTTTAATTTTCAGGGACCAGCTTGAAGCAGAAATTTTATATTTAACAGTAAATATTTATCCTTTTCTGCTTCCAGTTCGCTGAGTACCGCCAGAGAAAAGCTTACGCCGACTCCCAGAAGAAACAGAAAAAGAAGAAGAAAAAGAAGCCAGCCGAGGACTCACAGGGGGATTCACAGGGAAGGGTGGAGGTCGAAGCGGATCAGTCTGTGGGAGGAGAGGAGGTCTCGGTTGGAGGACAAGATGGAAATAGAGACCCACACACCACGGAGTTTACCTTCACCAAGACACTCAGGAGTGGAGAGACCGTCAAGCATGACCAAACGTACAACATAGAGGTAGATTTTTTTATTTTATTTTATTTTATTTTATTTTATTTTTTATTGCCTGTTCCAAACTGCACAAATATGCATAATATCTCAATAGGGTTTGTACTGATTATTTTTAAATTGCCACATCCTAGTAAAAGTCAAATTTTATATATTCATTTCCTTTCAGATGTGGGAATATCAAACTTCTGATTTAGCTCTGATTTAGTGGAAGAGAGTAGATCATGTTTCTGTGTCTCCAGCAAGCAACACTTCTGTCTGCTCCTCCTGTGCTCAGACACTGCTGAAACGTTAATAACTTTCATGTTTCTGAATTTATAACAGCTCTCATAAGGGCTAACAGAAGAGTTAGTGTAATAGTAATGGCTGTGTGTGGGGAAAAAAGATGGCTGACAGACTTTTAGGATTTAAAAAAAGTTAATAGATGAAGGTAGACAAGGAACTGATTTTCAGTACTTGACCAAAACACATTACAAAGCATGTAATTACAGAGACCTTCAGTAAAGACCATGACCATGCATCCTCCTTTATCTTAGAAGAAGCAACATACTGAGCTATGTGGACAAAAGATCATGTAAAGGCCTTTATAGTTTTGACTTTATACCTGTGATGCCAATATGAAACTTTCTCTACTCACGTTTCTTGTTATCTATTGGCATATACACTCACTGTATTAGGTACATCTTTTTTTAGTACTTTTACCTTCAGAACTACCATAGTTCTTCATTGTACAGATTGAACAAGTTGCTGAAAACATTCCTCAGAGATTTTGGTCTTTATTGATGTGATAGCATCACAGTTGCTGCAGATTTCTTGGCTGCACATAGATGCTCTGTTGAACTGA
The DNA here is from genome assembly GCA_015106715.1 of Bujurquina vittata. Taxonomy (NCBI): domain Eukaryota; kingdom Metazoa; phylum Chordata; class Actinopteri; order Cichliformes; family Cichlidae; genus Bujurquina; species Bujurquina vittata. The sequence continues at coordinate 5,807 of VUQK01012767.1, forward strand.
CGTGATGACTGGAGGTCATTTAAGTATAATGAATTCATTGCCATGTCCAAAACCCCCCCCCCCAAAAAACCAAAACATGTTGAGACGATTTGGGCTTTATGAAATTGTTACATTGTGGTCATAAAAGGATGGACGTGGTCAGCAGCAATACTCACGTAGGCTGTCGTGTTTAAGCGATGCACATTTGGTGCTGAGGTACGGGATAAAATCCTCCACACCATTACACTAACACCACCAGCCTGAACTGAATGGATCCATGCTTTCTTTTTGTTTGCACCAAATTCTGACCTTATCATCTGAATGTTGTAGCAGAAATTGACACTCATCAGGTCAGGCAATGTTTTTCAAAGCTTCTATCCAATTTTGGTGAGCCTGTGTGAATTGTAATCTCAGTTTCCTGTTCTCAATTGAGAGGAGAGGCACCTGGTGTGGTCTTCTGATGTATTGTGTGTTCAGAGGGGCTCTTCTTCATACCTTGGTTTTAGCAGGTGGTTATTTGAGTTCTTGATTCCTTCCTATCAGCTTGTAACAGTCTGACCATTCTCCTCTGACTTCTAACCGCTGACATCTACAAGGGATTTTTACCCAGAGAACTGCCGCTCCCTGAATAGTTTTTCTTCAGACCATTCTCTGTAAACCCTAAAGATGGTTATGTTGAAACATCTCAGTAGATCAGCAGTTTCTGAAATACTCAGGCCAGCTTGTCTGGCACCAACAATTATGCCATATTCAAAGTCACTTTAATCATCTTTCTGGCTGATGACTGTATGTGTAGGCCAATATCAACATATTTGGTGTAAGCTGCCACACTGTGATATAGTGCTTGCATGATTTGTGTGGTCTAGCTCTGCTGCAGAAAACTTGAATGCAAAGACATGCATTAACAGACAAACAACAGATAAACATCTGTTGTTTGTCTGTCAATGCATGTTTTTGGATTGGTACAAAATCTTAGTTGCCTAGTTCACTGATGTAATTTCATCAAATGTGATATTTGATAACATTCAGTGTTTAAGTTTTCTAAAATGTATTTCATGTTCACGAATATTATTGTACCATCCCCATTTTTCTTGTGTGTAAGCCTTATGAGCTTACATAACCTTTCAGACTGAATTGTATTTTATGAAAATTGTTTTGCGCCTGAACATTTAGTCTAAACAGTCCTGAAAAATAAATATTCAGGCACCGTTCTGAAGAAAATCAATCTAAAGCAGTTTTTTAAAATATGTGGACCTAAGGGCACTTAGGCTTTTTTTTTAATCTCCCAATCATTCGAGTCCTCTCGGTTTCTTTTAACAGCCACTCTTTCCCTGAACCCTCTGCACATTTGATGCAGTACATGCCCACAAAATACCGGGTTGCCATGGAAACAGACAATTGCCTTTAAACAGACTGAGATGTGACGGTCTGTGTGACCAGTTCCTGTGGCCTTGCAGCACTTTTCAGCAGACCTTAAGGTTGGCTGAATGCCTTGGTGTTTCGGGCACATTTCTTTACCTTGGGAGCAGCCCACATCTTTCCCTATTACAAAAGATCTGGACAAACTAATTTACTCCTGCCTGGATGGCAGCCTGCATGCAGCACCAATAAATGAAATATGAATTTAAGAGACTGAATCATACAGAGTGGATTGTGAGTTGTTTGTTGTTGATAAATTATTGAGTCACTCAAATTAAAATGTTTTGGTTGTTGTTTATTCTGTATCATTTTTTTTTGTCTTCATCCCAAACTGTCTGCTTATTGGGGCCTGTGGTGGGGAGGAGGGGTTGCTTGGAAACACAACAGCATCACTGTTTTCCACTGTCAAGCATCTCAAAGAGATTTAAACCCAAATATGAGTGGGCTGACTCATTGATGCCTCTTAGACATTCGCATAATATTTGCATCAGTTGAACTGTCATGCCACAATAGAGCTGTGATATTACGAGATGCAGTTTAGTGAGTCCATGTTCAAAAAAAACAAAGTTTTAACTTTGGCTGATCTTCCCTTCAAGGCTGTCTGCTTGTACACCTCGAGACCGCTTCCAGGGCTCTGCAGAGATCTTGCTCTCGCTTGCACATGGGGGGTTTTCGCTAGAGAAATTTGCACAAATGTTATCGTTCTACTTAAGTGTCAAACTGACCTGAATTTCACAGCAAAGATTATCATTGGTGATAAGAGCTGGATCTGGTTCTGTGGACAAATACGTGTTGTCCAAGAGGACGGTGAATTAGGGCAGGAACACGACCACTGCTATGCTTGTTGTTTTTTCCTGCACTTCAATTTTCCATTCAGTTTCATTTTTATAGCAGCAGTGCTTTATGCTAGAAGGCAAAGTCCCTGTGTTATTAGAGAGAATCCCCTATGAGCAGCCCTTGACAATAATTGGGAAATGGAGATCCATTTTAATAGGAAGAGACCTCCAGCAAAATTAGACTGGGGGAGGGGCAGAGCCATCTGCTGCAACTGGTTGGGGCATAGAGCGAAGCACAGAGTTACGGACTGTGAATGGGTCCCCCAGAGTCAGACTGGCGATGAAGAGTTCTGCTGTAATGTCCTGAGGCGTCTGAGGGAAAACATTTAGCGCCTCAAACACCAGCTTGCCGGTGTGTGTACCTACTCACAGTGCATTAAAAATGTAAAACACAGTTTTCAATTGCCAGATTTGGGTCCATACGCCTTAGTTCTCTTCCCCAATAAGAAATTCAGTTTACATGGCTGAATTGACACAGTGGAGGAGATCACTCACACATCACAGATACACAAGTGTTCAGAACACAATCTCCACCCAGCGATCTCTGTGTGCAAGGAGCGACGAGGAGACGAACCTGAAGGGGAGACTGACCAAATTTAAATCTCACATGGTTTTTGCTTGTCATGGCCCGAGTCACAGAGGATTTTGAATGCAATTTGTAATTTTGGATCCTCTCAGGTTTAAGCTGTCCTCATTTGTCATTAACTAAAGGCTACAACAAATACAAGTTAACAGCATGTAAGCAACTTAATTAATGTTTCTAGCATTTAACTGTTACAAAATTACTAGTGAACAATATATACTTCAAGCTCTGGTCCCACACAATTTCACAGATCACACATCTTTCCTTTCCTTGGCCAGAAAAGTGTTAGGGCCACAGTGATTCTACTGTAGAAACATGCGTGTGTAGAAATGGAGGTTACAATGTTACAAGGCTGACTGTTCATCACTGCTTTTGTTACCTGTTGAAAATCAACAGGTAAGAGGTTCCTTGGCTGGGGTTGGCATACTTTCAGCTTTTATCTGACTCTAGGTTCTTCATAAGTAGGGTTGTTAGTATGTTGTCCTTGCAAATGTTATGGGTTGGGTGTAATTTGTTCTTTACTGTCTTGTTCTTTTCATGAAATAAAAATGAAAGTAATTTTCATGTCTTTACTCCTCAAAAGTTGTAGATTGTTCTGTTCTCCCCAAAATGAAGTGGAAGGAAAGTGCATGTTCAATTTTTTTCTTTCTTATTACTGTCAACTTTTTCTAATGTGTTACTTCCATTACCAGCTGAGGTAATGTTCAAGTCCTCCCCTCATTTGAAGCAAACGAGTCATTTCTCTTCTGCTTTACCCCTCGTACAGTTTCAATTTATGACCCAGGAATTAACCCAAAAATAGGCTTCAATAATGACGGTCATTAAACTGCAGGAGTGAGCAAGGAGCTGTGTAGCAGAAGTAGGCTGGCACCTCATTTGAATTCAGTGCACGTTCAGAAATAGGACATACAGCAGGCATAATTTCTAAAATTTTCAAGGCTTAAATTAATAAAATTAATTCACAAAGTGAAGTTAGTGTTGTGACTTGTGTTTTATGTGGCTAACATTTTGTTTTTATTTTTTGTGTGTTGCAGCCAGAGAGTGAAGTTTCCACCACTGCAGAGGATTATTCCTCAGAGGTGAGACAGTTCTTCTCAAAATATAAACCATCACTTTGTCATAAATTTTCCTTGTCTTTTTTTTTTTGGCAGGAGAAAAATTGTGGCTTATTAACTGCCTTGTCTACAGTTCCACTTCTTATCATTTTGTTTATCATTTACATAGAGCCTTTTTGCATATTTGTCTGGTTTCATGTAAAAATGGAAACTGTAAATCATAATGCAGGGTGAAATGAAGGTGAAACACCTTTGTTATCTTGGTTGTCTGTGTTCCTCTTAGCCACTTGAAAGGTGATATGATGTGATGGAAATATTCTTCATGGATAAATCACTTCTGTGCTGTACACTTTCCCGGAGAGTGAGTGAAATAAAAGCAAAACAATCTGTGCCTTTTACGAAAACCTCTATTATTTAAAAATCTGTAAACTATCTTCTGATCATCTTTTCTTTTTGTTGACTAATGACTACATGGTAATTCACTGAGTCAGTAAGATGATTTTAAAATTTGAGTTTAGTTGATGCTTTTTAATCAACATTTTTAGAATATTTTGAAGAGAATAAATGATACAAATCAGGGATCACTGAATTTATGTGGGCTCCTCCGTTACGTTTTTCTGATCTTACTGTTTGACTGATAGCCTTGTGAATTAACAGGTAAATGGATGCCTTGATGAGATCACAGACAACCTAATGATGCCTTCAAAGGATTTTATCTGGGTACAGTAATCTGATCGAGCAGTTCTTTTGACTCTGCTTTTTCCTTGCTAACATTTGCTGCTGGACTTTACTCTGTATTTGCTTATTATTTTAGCCTCCTGTAATATTTCCTATAACCCACTAACCACACCTGTTTTGTGCTGTAACTATATCTATGTGAGGCATTTAAAAATTGTGTAAGGCGAAAAAAATCATTGTTACTTCCAAATGACAAATTTGAAAGCAGAAAAGAGTCACATGTTTCAGATTGAACAGGGCTTTGTGACATTTCAGAGGCGTAAATTATCTGTGAAAGCTGGAGCAGAATGAAGTTCAGATAGGGTGGATGATTAGAGGACAGGAGGTGTTACACAAAGAGCTGTTCTCTTTTAAAGTCACTGAGTTTATATTTGAACTGAAGAGACAGAACCCAGCGAGCTGCTGATCAATACAGCTGAGACTGTTAGAGAGCAAACACCAGAAATGTGGTGTTGAGTGCAAAAAGAATTTTGGGTAAATATGAGACCAAAACAAAATTAAAAGATTAAATGTTGCTAGAAATCTTTCTGCTAAATTCAAAACAATTTTTTTCTGCAGCTGTGTTGAACTTGTATTATCTACTGTAGATTGTAGACTGTCTGACATATGAATATGTCAGGAGCTGATAAAATTGGCATATTTTGTGCACTTTCTTTCATGTAGCTTATGGCTCTTCTAAGTAAAAGCTTTTGCTATTTGGTGGGGTCTAACTGCTAAGCTTGTTCTAAAACCTTATCCTCTATCTTTATAAATGCCTTAATGGTTTTTAATGGTATTTACCTCCTCAGGAGGAGGTGGAGTCCCTGCAACAGGTAACAAAGGGTGGTACAAGGCAGGATTTGGAGGATGCACTAGAGACCAAGACCCGGGCAGTGGAGGAGCTAAGACAAGAGCTTGAAGAAATCAGGTCTGCATTTGGAGCTGAAGGCATGCAGCAGGTGAGCATTTTTAGTGCAGTATTATACATCATTTTCTTCTTCTGTTTCTGCTGCTGCTGCTTCTTTTTCTGACTGCTACCTTTAGGGGTTGCCACGGTGGATCATCTGCCTCCATCTCACACTAACACCCTTGTCACACCAACCCTCTGCGTGTCCTCCTTTACTACATCCATGGACTTTCTTTGTGGTCTTCCTTTTTTCTTTATCGTTCATAGTCCATTAGCCAGTGTGTTGACAAAATAAGTAGTGTGGAGATGGACTACTACTTTTTTTCTTGTGCATTACAGTATGCAATATTTACAACAAAACTAAAAATTAGCCCTAATTAAAATTCTGACTTAAATGTCATTAAGTAAGATCTGTGTTTTAAGACTCGACTTTGTCACCTGTATTTAATGACTAGCCCTACATGGCAGACATGTATACAAAGACAAATGGCGACATCTTTCATTGTGTTTGTTAAAAAGCTACTCCATTCCACCAGCGTCCGCTGTAGACCTGAATGATTATTTATTCTTGCGGGGTGAGTTCTTAACATAAAGTACAATAACTATACCCATTAAACTCAAAAACCACCTTTGAGGTCCACGGTGAAATCCCAAGCGATCAAACGGGGCTTCTGCAACAATATCAGCTAGAGCGGTTCATAAAAAGTGCACAAGGAAATGACGCTGAAAGAAAAAATGATTAAATTTAAGCCTTTTTTAAAAAATAATTAAAAATTCTATTTATTTTTAATGGCTGGAGTCAGAACTTTATAATCACATCTAATAATTTAAACCGTTTTATGTTGAGGTTGAAGTGATGAGGGTAGGAATATTTTTATCTCTGGCCTTTACTTCCTTACAGTGTTTGTGTAGTTGTATGTGTTGGTTTCCTTTTTATTGCTTCAAAAAATCAACTCATTCGTCTCTGTTTGGTCATTACTTACTTACTTTTACCTACTTACTTACTTAATTTCACTTAATTTTGAATTTATAGCTGCAGGATTTCGAAGCAGCGCTGAAGCAGCGAGATGGCATCATCACCCAGCTCACATCCAACCTTCAGCAGGCTCGTGAAGAGAAAGATGAGATTATGAAAGAATTTTTGGAGCTGACAGAGCAAAGCCAAAAGCTACAAATTCAGTTCCAGCAGGTGAAAATACTTTAATATTTACCAGAACTCTTTTGACCCTTTTAATATGGTACTTCTGTTTGTAATTTTAAGTATTGAATAATCAATATATTATTGGTGGTCCTTTAGCTTTTATGAACTGAAGCTGCCTTTTCCTCTGTATTTTTCTACCATCTGATCCGACTGACAATCACAGCTGCAGGCAGGTGAGACACTGAGGAATACCAGTCACAGCAGCACTGCAGCGGATCTTCTGCAGGCCAGGCAGCAGCTCGTTCATTACCAACAGCAGCTGGAGAAAATGAATGTTGAGGTCAGAAAGCACCAGGACAGGAGCAGCCAACAGCTGGAGCACATCAGCCAGCTCCAGCAGACGATCAGTGAGATGGAGTTGGTAAGAAGTTGCTTTGTATGTTAACTCTACATTTTCATGTTTTTGTGTTTAATTTAAGTGGTATCACAGTGTGCTTTAAATGCTGCTCAAGCCTTTCTAAGATGTAATTGTCTTTGTAGTCAGGGAGAAGAGCTGAGGAATCATTTTCCCAAAGGATAAATGAAAAGGACTTTCTGATTGCTGAACAGGAAAAAGTTATTTCGAGTCAGGAGCAGTCACTGACAGAATTGAGAGCAGCAGAGAAGTCTTCTGCACAAACACTGAGAGAGAAAAATCAGTTAATTTCAGAACAAACTGCAATAATCACAGAACATGAGCGGTCACTGACCCTGCTTAGAGATGAACTTGCTCATGTGGGGAGGAGTACAGATGAGAATATTATACAGCAGTCAGATGAGAAAGCTCTCATTATAGCAGAGAAAGAGAGAGTCATTTCAGAACGTGACTGTTCCATTACACAGCTCAAAGATGAGCTGGAGACCTCTGAAAAACATCTGCACCACCTCCAACAGCGAATGGCTACAAAAGAATCTGAGCTGGAAAGATGTCTGGATGAGTTGGAAAGCACAAGGTCTGACTTAGAGAGTCAAAAAAATGAAGTAGAGAGTTGTAAATTACAGTTGGAGAAAGAGCAAAAAGAGTTAGAAATTTGTAAGAGTGAACTTGCAGCCTCTAGACAGAAAGAGCGAATGTCATCTAATGAAATCATGCAGCTCATGGGCACAGTCGAAGATTTGCAGAAGCGTTGTCACCGGGGCAGCCTTTCAGAGAGTGACACCGTCCAAAAAATGGAGAAAGAGACTGAGAGGAAGCTTGAACTTCTCAGGGCGGAGCTGGATGAGATGTACGGCCAACAAATAGTTGAGATGAAGCAGGAGCTTAATTTGCAGCATGCTGCGAGAGTGCAGCAAATAACTGAGCAACATCACGCAGAGCTCGAGCTTCTAAAAGCACAACTGTCTCAAAGTTCCACTGGAAACACTGTTGAGGTGGACGTCCTCAATACTAAAATTAGGGAGCTCCAAGAAACTTTAGAGCAGTCTCAATCTATGCATGATAAAGCCAGACATGAGCGTAGTGAAATAGCCCAAGAGAAGGTCAGCCTGCAGGCCAGGGTGGATGATCTTCTTCAAGAGCTCCATTTAGCTAAAGAAAAAGTGGAGCAGGTATCCCAGAGTCTTGTCTCTCAGGAAAGCCAACACATTGAGCTGCAGCAGCTCCAAGAGACCATTGACAATCTGAGGACTGAGCTGCGTGCTGTTCAGGAATCCGCACAAGAAGCTGAAACAAAACATGAATCTGAAATAACCAATTATAAGATCAAGTTGGAGATGCTGGAGAGAGAAAAAGATGCTGTGCTGGACCGCATGGCAGAGTCACAGGAAGCAGAGCTGGAACGACTGAGAACACAGCTTCTGTTTAGTCATGAAGAAGAGCTCACCACTCTTAGGGAAGAACTGCAAAGAGAGAACTTCCTAAACACAGAAAACCTTCTCAACGAAGCTGCTAGCAAACACGAGAAAGCGCTGGATGAGCTGCGAATTGGTTATGAAGACGAGCTGCGTTTGTTACAAAGAGAGAAGGCAGGTTTTGCCATAGAGCGAGATGAACTTTTGCACCAAATTCTGGGTCTCAAAGAAGACCTCAAGATGGCTTTGCAAAGCTCTAAAGCAAATGAGCTTGTCGAGCAGCTCCAAGAGCTTCAGGTCGAGCTTGAGGAACTGAGAAAGGGGGGAGAAGAACGAGCAAGAATGGAGACTGAAATTCAGACATTACTAAAAAAGACAGAGGTGCTTGAAAACCAGACAAAAGAGAGAGAACAGTACTGGGAGAATAAACTCACAGAGTTTGAACTGGAAAAGGAGACACTGATCCAATCAAATAACACTTTGAAAGAAGAGATGAACTCAAAAATTGTGAAAATTGAGACACTCACAGCACAGAACAATCAAACGCAGCAACAGGTAGCTGATCTTAGGGAAGAAGTGGAAAAGCAGAGGACTACTTTCTCTTTCGCTGAAAAGAATTTCGAGGTAAACTATCAGGAGCTCAAAGAAGAGTACAAGTGTCTCATTGAGGCAAAGACACAGTTGGACGAGAGGACACGGAAGGAGACACTTGAATTTGAGGCAAAAATCGCCAGCTTTCAGTCACAGATTCGAGAGCTGGAGGAGAGCAGCAGAGACGATAATATGGAGGACACAAATACTGATAAAGCTGTGACTGAAAAACATTCTACTGAACTAATGGAGAAGCTTAAGGTTACTCTGAGTGAGAAGGAAAGCCTGACTGGAAGGCTTTCTGAAGTTACAGACCAATTAATGTTTACAGAGAGCAAAGTGGGACAACTGGAAGAAGAGCTATTGAAAGTGAGAAAAGAAAACTCTGAGGTCATTGCCCAAAATGAAATCCTAGAGAAGGAACTGGAAAAGAAGCAGGAGATTAAGACGGAGCAGATAAGAGGGCAGGATGCCCAGAGAAAAGCTAAGCTCCAGGAAGATGAGGCAGCCCTTGAGCCAGTTTGTTCTTCAGTGGATCATCGTATTCAGATTCAATCTCTGCAAGAGGAGATCAAGGCTCTTCAGTCCCTCTTACAGGCAGCTGAAGACGAAAGAGACAGCATCCGGCAGACTCTGGAGCTCCACAGGCTTTCACATACTCCATCCCCAGCAGCAGTGCAGTCCTCAGGGGAGGGACCTGTTGAAGGGCGATCCTCCCCGCAGAAGTCCTCAGCCTCAGGGTCAAGCAGGCGCAAGAGGCGGCAGAGGGCGAAGCAGGAGCGCAAAGTGGGCTCCATTTTTTCAGAGAACAGAGAAGAAACACAAAGGGAGGAGAAAGAGGAGGCAGGGACTGAGGAAGAGAGAGCTAAAAGTGCTGCAGAGGATGAGATGCAGCCTCAGATGGAGAGCCAGGTTGCGTCTCGTTCACGAGAGAGGGCCAGTAAGGAGGACTCCTCTGACGGATACCAGGGAGACGGAGGCAAAGGCTACATCAGCAAAGAGGTAGGCACTCACATGTTTCTGCTGCAGCACGCTGCTACCTTTCTCTTTACCATTTTCAAGTCTGATTACTATATATATATATATATATATATATATATATATATATATATATGTATATATATATATATATATGATTAAATGATAAGAGCTTTTTAA
>VUQK01012769.1:0-20213 GCA_015106715.1 Bujurquina vittata
TTTTCGCTTCACAGCAAGTTATTGGAAACAGCTTTGGCCATCGGACCCAAGGAGACTATTTGTCTTGGCAACTTCTGATCTCACTCAAAATTCAAACTCTGGAAAACCGCTTAAAGGTTCGTGTGTGTGTGTGTGTGTGTGTGTGTGTGTTTGTGTGTGTGTGCTTTAACTGTTTGTATGACACTGAGTGTAGAGAGGTCATCCTTTGAGAGACGGGGTGATTTCTGGGTAAGTTTACCAAATTTTCAGTAGCTTAGGTGATGTGTTTATAGCTCTTGGTTCACAAAGGAAAAGATAAAACCCAAACTATCTCCCCTTTCTTGCCATTCTCTCAATAAATGTGAAGGTCCAAGGAGTAAGCTGGATGACGGTGTGGCCGTCTGATGCAATACTAAACCCACGCCGCATAAAGCATCTCCTCCACAGAAACAGATGTGGATGGGCAGAGCCCTGTTTGACTGTGGAGTAAAGCAAAGTTTCAACTCCTTACGAAAATCTGAAGACTTTAGCAGAATAAAAACAGGCCTGTTTTCTGTCTGCTGCGAGTATGTGTGCGCACGGGTCACACCCAGACGTCTTCACTAAAGAAAACAAATCAGTTGCTTTTTAGTCTGGAGGCTGAGGCCACATCTTTCTGCCTCCCTCGCTCCTTGTCGCTTCCTGTCTGTCTCTCTGCCCGTATGAAGACGTCAGCACTGTGAGGAGCACTTTTGCAGCCAGCTCAGTTAATCAGCCAAAATGAGGAGTTTTAACCCAGTGTATGAAATACACTGAAAATGAATTTGTTTTCTGCACCGTGTCTTTCTCTGCAAACTGAATGGCATACCTAATCTAAAGAGGATGGGTAAATTTTAAACAGTTTAGTAAAACAGGTTATTATCAAAAGTTTCTCAATAAAAAATATATCAGATTGCATAGTAAAAACTACCGTGTTTATACTAAATAACTTGCCCTTGAAATTATAATTATTTGGTCAATTTCCAGCCCTGATTGACAAGAAGGAAGAAAAAGGAAAGCCCACCGGGGTAGATGCTGGTAGATGCTACAGACAGCAAACACAGGTACCTTCAGTTTTTATCCCAGGTACAGTTTCTTCTAAGGTTAGCTGAATCAGATCTCACGACAGTCAATAACAGCACAACAGGTGCCTTTTATTCCATTCTGTGGCGCTTTAAATGCATACTTTTTTCCCCTAGCAGTAGAATCAGTGGCCATTGATCTTTCTTTTGATCTAACAAACTAATGTGCACAAGCTTCTCAAGTCTGGAACATTTCATCAAAAAGAACTTCACTGCTTTGGATGATGAAAACAGAGCTGACCTGTTTTTGTATGCGCCGGTCCTGTCAGCATGCTGGGGTCACCCACGGATTATGGCACAAGAAAGTGTTTTGTGGCAACCTTTAAATGTTACCCGTTGCTGTGAATGCTGCACGGTGTGGGGAAGCCCCGACTTTTCAGTGTGCTACCGGTGACTCATCAGGAGCTGAAAGGTCAAGGGTCAGCTCTTTTGTCACAAGCATCAAACAAACAAGCTGGGGACTCAGTGAGTCACACATCCTCTGGGACACGTGTTGGGGGGAGCAACTTGGGGTGGTTTGTGTGATGTTTTTTGTAATTGTCTGTCACCTACCACCTGCACAAGGCAACAGCGGGCAGATAAGGAGGGAGAACAGCTATTCGATGCTGCTGCTCTGTTTCTCCACGATACAGCACAACCATTCCTGCTCCACAGCCTGCGGGGTAATATGACAAGGAGGGATGCTTGCGCTGACTGAGAGAGTGAGCAGATTGTTTTTCAAACATCACTGGGGCCTAAAGCTTTAGTAGGTCAGCTCCCATAGTAAAAGAAAACTTGTGATCTTAAAGTCTCACTGCTAACACAAAGCTCGCCTTGCACATTGGCATTCCTGGAGTCCTCTGAAAAGGAAAAAAAAGGACTAACTGCTTCAGAGTAGCAACAGGTGGTGTGCTCTAATCTTCTGCATTGCATTGTCATGGGCTGTGTTAGATTTCAGTAAGTGAGCCAAGGTTTATGATGACTGGAGCGCAGAGTGGAGGTGTCAAGTATTTAAACAGAGACATGCTGCTGGATGTCTTCCCCAAAAGCAGTTTTCAGGATCCCATTAGATCCATTTGGCTTGTCACGCGTGTCAATTAGTCCAAATTTTCTGTGACCTCTTTGCATTACCAGTTTCCTCAATGTTCCTGCGATTTTTATCCCTCTCACGCCTGCTCATGTTTTTTTTTTCATGGCACATCTCTCTCTACATTTAAAAAGGTCAGGACACATAGCCTTACTGATGTCAGTTTCAAAAACTTTGAGAAAAATGACATTTATCAAATAGCCTCCTATCATGTTCTCAGCTTCTCTCCCCATCACCATATGACTATGGGCTAATATTCAGCCTGTCACTCTGCCCGAGACGATCAGGCCGCCGCTCTTTTCCCATTTAATTATCAACTCTGGCTATATAACACATCCAGGCCACATCTAATTTTTATCATAATAAAATCACCCCCACTTTCCCACTTGCTCAAATAAAACTATGATAGCTCCATTCTGTGCTCCAAAATAACCAGGCCCCGCTCACTTTTCTCTCTGTCATTACATTACCCCTCCCTCGCATCTCCTCTGCCAGATTGTGTAACATCCAGGCTGTCATCGCACACCTTCTAATCTTGGTCCGCCCATCAGGGGAGCACACCTGTATGCTAATGGTAAGGGATTGCACCACGGCTCAGTGTGGGCAGCCCAGGAGGTGAGGAGGTGTGACGGAGGAGCGGGAGTGCCTGACTGCCAGCCCCGTCTACCTGACTGACTGCCTGGCATTGGCTTCTGACAAATGCCAACACAAATCTTGGTATTTGCTCCCACATAGATATGTGGGTGAGAGGATTCTCTCTCAGTCTCTCTATTTTCTATTTTTTTATGACTCTCACCCTTCCGTCCCACCTTCTTCATCTCTTTTTTTCAGCCTTCCTCCAATGCTTCAATATTTTCACATATTTATTTATTGCTCTCCCTTCCCTCTCCCTCTATTCCTTTGTTCCAACTCCTCTTCATACATGTTCTGTCTTTTTATTTTGGCTTTTCTATTTCCTCATCTTTCCTTGCAGATTGGAGCATGATTAAATATTAACTAGTGCTCGTGCAAGGTATACTTGTGTGTGTGTGTGTGTGTGTTTGTGAGAACAGGGGCGTGGTTGCTGCATTAGGTAATGTTAGTTTGTTTTTTTTCTCACAGGCTGTGAGAGCGTTGGAGTTTCATCAGGCGAGGACTCCTCTGGCTGGTTTGTGTGGGCAGAAATGGGGAACACACCGATGAGACGAAACTAGCTGACCCACACACACATACACACACACAAGCATAACATGAGCATCTACACATACAGACTAATTCTCCTTCGCCTGCCCTTACAGCATCTGGCTTCCACCCCCTCCATGCATCAGAGTGAAGAGCGGCCCAAACAACCACTGTGAACTGTTTATCATCTTTATTACTTTATTACTTTTCTGGGAGTTTTCCCTAACCTGATTTTATTACATTGTCATCAGATGATGAGTTCTCTCATCTGCACTCTCTGCTTTCTTCTTTGCTTTTCCACAAATTTACCGGCCTTGGTAGCTGACGCACGACAGCAGTGGTGGATACAGACAGGAGTTTAGATTTGGTATCATCACCTTGCCAGGTTTAAAATAATTTTGTGTAACTCACCATTATTGTACCCTTTCTTCTGGTCTTTTGTCCTAAATGTAACGGACCCATGGAGGAGTAAAATTCTTGTGGCTGAACAGCAACATATAAATCCAAATGTTAACGGTGTGTATGTGTGGGTGGGTGCAAGACCAGGCCACCATTTTTCCCCCCTGGACGCACTCGCCCGCATTCATATGTGTGAGTGCGTCCAAACTTCTGACTGGTACTGTATGCGTACAGTGTGTGGATGAATAAACAGAATTGCACATTCTCCAGCTGCGCGGTCTACTCCAGGCATATTTGGATTTTGTGAAGGAGCCTCTGCTCCAGATCATCCATAATATATGACAGAATTTTGCTATCACTCTAATGGGGGTAAACAGAGACATTTGCCAGAGGCTGAATGAAAAATGCCTGCGAGGGGATGCAAACCAGCAAATGCCAATTGTGCGTACCTGAATGTTTTGTTTTGCTACCACATCAATCGATCAATCAGTCTGTCTCGGATTTTTAATCTCAGCTTGATTGTGATTTCATGCGTGTGACACCAGCGCCCGGAGAGCCAGCTTAAACGTGGTCTGAGGGCCTTTCACTCCCTAAATCTTGAAACTAAATCAAATTATATTTAAAGAGCGCAATCTCTCACCAGCAGCATCTTTTCTCTCCCTCCCTCTCCTTCTCTCGGACCACCTCAAAGTTTCCTGCCCACGATATTTCCCAATGTGGTTGCTTGCATATAGATCTAGTCAGCAGCAAGGGAAACACATCGATTTCCCGTCAGCATCCACCGAGGAGTGCAGGCGCTCCAGCCGAAGCTGGAGCAGCCGGGGTAACATCGGTATCCCGCAGGCGTCCTGGCAGCTGTGCGCAGTGCTGTTAATGCGGCCCATTAGGCCGCTGAGTGGCAGAGAGATTCCCTGAATATTGAGCCGGGGACACCCCTCAATTAGACAGATCGCCCCGCACCTCGTCAGCATCCCCGCCTATCTATCCTCATTAATCAATGCCACCGCCGAGAGAGATGGAAAGTTAATTTAGAAGAAGTTTGCTGCCATCCAGCAGTTTGCAGTCTTCTATTTCTTAGCCCGTTGCTTTAGAAATGTCCTCATTTGTCCCACTTTTTTTTATTTATACAGAATAAGCATCACCTTCACAGAAACGCACGCCAGTGTAAGTTATAACCGTCTAACAGTTGTTCTAAATATCAGGCGCTAAACTCACTTGTAATCTTGTTTTGACGGAAATTATGGCGCAAGTTGTCAGAACTGTGTTTAAAGCGTTTTTGGCTCGCTTGGAGCGTCTGTTTAAACACTAACAGAATCCACGCAGAGCATTTTGTGTGTTGCACAGAGTGGTTACGAGCCTATCGTGAGTTAAACTGCGCTTTTAAACACGGCACCGTAATTCTGCCGCTGACATTAGTTATTGTGAGCGCTGGACATGATTTGCACTCCAGTCTCTCATTCACTGCCAAGCAGCGATCAGCGTTGCCTCAGGAAGTTCCAAATAAGGACAGGGGAAATGGAAACCCACCGGAATAGGTCCTTATGTAGTCACGACCTTATAAGGCACGGCGGAGCAGAGCTTTCCGGCAGCAGCGCAGCCTGCTGCACAGATGGGAAATCCAAATCAAATCTATGGGACGACCGGGAGAGAGCAAGAATAATGCTGCTGTCTGAGCGAGCTGTTTGGCTATGAAGATACATTGATTCAGGACGGAAGAAGAGCGGCGTTGTCTTCACAATTTACTGTTAGAGCTTAATATAAAGTCTCTCCTCTCTGTTTTTCCCCCCAGGCCAGCGTCATGTGTCCTCCACTGCAGTGCCTAAATATGGGCTTCCTCTGCTCCAAATATGGACATCTACGTCACAAGAGGGTATAAAAGGAGCGGGGAAACCTCTCAGCTCAGAGAGAGCCCTGAGAGCCCACAAGAGCAACTGTTAGAGCAGAGATAGAGACAAACAAATAGATCTCACTAACAGAAAAATCACATTAAAAAGTAAAACGTCAGTTCAAAACAACATTCGTCCAAGAAGGTAAAACCTGATTGGATAAGTGATTTATTACAAAAATCAAAATTAATCAAGAGGTTAATTTTGATGAATCTTAGGGAATGAGTATAAAGGAGACGTTTGATTTTTTCTGAAAAGACAAGTGGATCTTTACTCAGCTCTAAGAGAAACAAGGAAAACAACAGGACAACTGGAGAACAAGAGTCACGGAGTAAAGCTGAAAGCTGCATCTTGCTCGGCATCTGAAGAAGTGTGCAGCGCTCCCTGAGCAGGGCTAAGTGATTCCTTCCACCTGCGAGGCACTGCTCTGCCAGCGTGCGCCCAGCCTCCCTGCACTCAACACCAGCCACCAGCGCAGCCTCAGCCCTGCAGCTTCAGCACCAGCACAGGATGGCTGCAGCCAAGACTGAGATGATTCTCCCAGCCCTGCAGAACTCGGAGCCTCTGAGCTTTCCTCACTCCCCCATGGATAACTACCCCAAGCTGGAGGAGGTGATGATGCTCAGCTCTGCAGGGACCCCCTTCCTGACTGCGTCCGCACCAGAAGGTGCCGGCTTTGGCTCTGGAGAGCCAGGAGACCAGTATGACCACCTTGCTGGAGGTAAGATTTGGAGATTTGCTCCTATTGCTTTTGGTTGTCTGTGCTGTGGTTAAAACTGAATTAAACATCAAACATCTGCTGAGCTACACTAAACAAAGAAAGAGTTCATAGAAACCGCTGTATAATTTATAACATTATTATTTATGTTTGCTCTTTATTATTATTTCACTAGATTTAAAAAAACATACCTGATCTAACTTGACATTAAGATTTTTAGCCATAAGTTGACTGCATGTAGTTTTGCAGTGTTTAAGTACACTTGAATTTTAGCAGATTGAATGCAGTAGTTTTATACCATAATATTCTGTTAAAAAATAAATAAATGCAGTGAAGCAAAAGCACCTTACTTAATACTAATGTATCGATAGCTCTACATCTTTGTCGGGTCTCTAAAGACTCAGACGCTGCTCTGTCACCGCATGCTTCTCGACACTCCTACAGCTCAATTCAAATTGCATTCCTAAAACCAGCTGAACTGCAGTTTCGGTAATCAATTGCCTCTGGCTCTGTGATGGGTTTTAAGAATCTGAACGCTGCCGTTGTGTGAGTCTGTGTGTGTGTGCTTGAGCTTGTGTAAGACAGGAAGACAGAAAATGAAAGAAAGATCGAGAGTTTGAGCAAATGATAATGTGTCTAGAAAGCGTGCACAGCAGCTCCTGTTGAGGTTTAGAAGACACAGTTATAGAGTTGAGAGGGGAAAGAGTTTAGTTGGAGGGTGTTTCTCTGTGTGGGCACCTGTCTGGTCTGTTACAGGAGAGAGGGGTGACATACTGTCCAAAGCTCTGGCAGGATTCCCTCTCCCTCCCTCTGGATATTGACAGTTTGATTAATGTCTCTCCTTTCTCTGTGCTCCCTGCAGATACGTTACCTGATATCCCTTTCAACTGTGAGAAGCCAGTGGTGGAGCAGACTTACCCCACCCAAAGGCTGCCACCCATCTCTTACACAGGCCGCTTCACCCTTGAGCCCGCCACCACCTGCAGCAATAGCCTCTGGGCGGAGCCCATCTTGGGCCTGTTCACCGGGCTGATGAGCAATGTCGCTCCCAGCTCCAGCTCTTCCTCCGCAGCCTCACAGACCACCTCATCCTCCTCTTCTTCAGTCCCAGCTTCCTCGTCTTCCTCGCCTTCTTCTACCTCCTCATCCTCATCTCAGAACTCCAGCCTTAGCTCTTCAATTCACCACAGTGAGCCCAACCCAATCTACTCAGCTGCCCCAACCTACTCAAGCCCCAACTCTGATATCTTCCCAGACCAGGGCCAGGCTTTTCCCAGTTCAGGCGGAACAGTGCAGTACCCACCCCCTGCTTATCCCAATGGCAAGACCTGCAACACAAGCTTCCCTGTGCCCATGATTCCCGACTACCTTTTCCCTCAACAGCAGGGAGAGATCAGCCTGGTCCCCCCTGACCAAAAGCCCTTCCAGAGTCAATCAAGCCAGCCCTCCCTCACTCCTCTGTCTACCATCAAGGCTTTTGCCACCCAGACTGGTTCCCAGGACTTAAAAAGTGTCTACCAGTCCCAGTTAATTAAGCCCAGCCGCATGCGCAAGTACCCCACCCGGCCGAGCAAGACACCACCCCACGAAAGGCCGTACGCTTGCCCTGTGGAGACCTGCGATCGCCGCTTTTCACGGTCTGATGAGCTGACACGTCACATCCGCATCCACACTGGTCAGAAACCCTTCCAGTGTCGCATCTGCATGCGTAACTTCAGCCGCAGCGATCACTTGACAACACACATCCGCACCCACACTGGCGAGAAGCCCTTCGCCTGCGAGATATGCGGACGCAAATTTGCCCGCAGCGACGAGAGGAAAAGACACACAAAGATCCATCTACGGCAGAAGGACAAGAAAGCAGAAAAGGCGGGAGCAGTGGTGGTAACAGCAGCACCAGTGTCAGCAGCTTCACCTCCTTCCAGCTACCCCTCTCCCATCACTTCCTATCCTTCTCCAGTGTCTTCTTACCCCTCTCCAGTCACCTCCTGCTACTCATCTCCCATCCACACTTCCTACCCATCTCCTTCCGTCGCCACCACCTACCCATCAGTGTCCATGTCCAGCACCTTCCAATCCCAGGTCGCCTCCTCCTTCCCCTCATCAGTGGCATCCAACATCTACAGCTCCCCCGTCCCCACCCCGCTCTCAGACATGCAGACCACCCTTTCCCCAAGGACAATCGAGATCTGCTAAGAATAAGCAAAGAGAAGAACTTTTTGAGTCTCTCTACACCTCTCTTTCCTTAAGGTTTTTTGAGGGGAAAGAAATAAGCATCAAAAGGACTTTGTTTTTCCCCTCCAAAAAGCACTTTTCTGCTCCCTGTGCAGTGTTAGGTGAATCTTGAGATTTACCTGAAAGAGAGAAAAAGACACATGTCAAGGACTGGGCAAAAAACAATAGAAGATGAAAAGGGAATTTTTTTTCTGTCTCTGTAAAACAAATGCAGCACTTCAAGTGCATATGGGACTCCGGAGATAGAGAAACTGGCACTGGCGAGTCTCTGTTATAGGTACACGCAAAACCAAGAGACAAACAGACTGCCTGGAGTTGCAGTCCTGAGGCATGCTCGTCCTTGCAGGCAGTCGTACAGTACAAAAGACATTGAATGATATACATAAGCTATCATATATGTATATTGTACATGTGCCATGTTTCGTTTTTATCATTCTTTGGTACCACTGATGTGAACAGTTGTTTGCATATTTGCATTGTATTATTTGAAGTGAGCAGGGCCATATTTTCTACATACTTTCTCTATTATGTAGTGATGATGCTGTGATACGTTTCGACATTGTTTGAAAAAAAAAAGCACTTAAGTATTCAAGCATGAGTAAGAGTGATGTTAGTTTCTGTTTGTAAATATCATCCACTGGTACTATCTCTTTCTCTCTTTCTCACATGTGACATATCACTCAGTTATATGGAAAAACAGAGAAAAGGAAAAAAAATACATTTTTAGGAAAAAGACTAAACAAGACAAACGCTCCTGTTATTTGGTGCCTTTTGTGAAGCCTTGTTGATTGTGTGACTTGGCTGAGCGCGAGAGAGGATGCACTGCATCTCGCCTTAAGGGTTGAGGGAATATTTTTGTTACAGAATGTACACAGAGGGAGTGAAGGGACGAGCTACGAGGGCACCGCTTCATTTTATCAGAATGTAAGCAAAAAAGGATAAAAAATTATGAAATATATTTTTGTAAAACTGAAGTGTAAATATCCACATCTTCAAGAGCTGGAATGTTGAAGTTACCTACTGAGTAGGCATGGGATTCTTTTGTATGTTATATACATGCAGTTCATTATTTTGTGGTTATTTTGTAATTGTGTTTGTTAAAACAAGTGACTGTTTCTGGCTTCTAAACACATTGAATGCGCTTAACTGCCAACGGGATATTTGGTGTACAAGATATCCTTCCAGAAATGAAATATAAATAAAAATCTGAATATATATTATGGTTCGTTTTCATACTTCATTATTTGACTTGTGTGTTTTTGAAATATTTTCACTGCTTCTTCAGGCCATCTTCATTACATTAAATCCCACCCTTGATTTAGCCATGTATGCTTCTCATGCATCGATGAAATATATATTTCAATGGCTTGCATGTTAATTGCGGGCAGAGTATCAGCAGATTTATACCACAGCTTTAAATCACAGAAAGCTGGCCTTTAATTTAAGGGCAAATCTGCACAGCATGAAAGTCTCCATTTCAAACCCCTGTATTAATGATAACACTAACGCATGACTCCCATGCTTATAAACACTGAAGATGAGGAATTCTTATCTAAATCTAACTTGCTCTTGAAGATACAAAGCTTATCTAAATTTCTGTTTCATTGTAGATTTTAGGATACACTGCTGGCCCTCACCGTTGAAGCAACAGACTTGATCTGTAAGCAAAAGACAAAAAAAAAGAAAATAAAATTTCCTTCTGTATGATGATGGAGAAATGAGTTTCAGGTAGGGATATCTGAAACCAGCTGTGCTTAGACATGCACAGGGTTATTTTCACTGGGTGCAGGTGAAATCCATCACAATATAATTACCTTCTTTTCCGTGGTTGGCAAGATGCTGTCACCTCGTAGTGAATGAGCTGTAACACACAATTGGGCAATATCCGTGTAGGTTAGTCTGAACTGTTGCATGGCAGCAGCTGAACAGAATGGCCCTGAAGGTTTAAATGCTGTTTCTTTGGGTTTTCAAGCAGAATATAATAACAGCTTACTCGCACCATCATTACTCATCTGCCACTGTTCCCTAGGCAAGGAACTCTTGCTACATGTTTGAGTATGGAAATAAAACAGCCTGGATTTTTTAGCCTATGTAGACACACACACACACACACACACACACAGCCTTGTCTTTAACCCATGGTTGGGACTCAAGACAAGACCATACTTTCTGGGAACCAGCCTTTCCCGTGGTTGTACAGCACTGAAAAAAATCAGGCAGTATCTCACAAAGGACCTAAACATAGTTGTCACTTCAAATTATGAATCAGGCAAAGTAGAGTTCCAAAACCTGACCAGGAACAGCCGTTTGGGGACCTGTCAGGTATTTAGTACAAAGTGGGCAAAGTGTGTACACACTGTCTGGTTTTTTATTCTTTCTGAGTACTGCTCAATACACTTCCAGGTTAAACTTACTTTGTGGAACCAATTATGACCTTTGACTTGTAAAAGTATACTGAGCAGAAGGTACTGTTAAACAACTGTACACCAGTAAATTTAATTTATACAGTGTTATGTATAGATAAAATTGATGGTCTCCCATCCATGATTAGATGCTGCTACTTTTGGAAGCCTAGTATTTGTTTAATAAATGTCATGATTTAAAGACAATGGTAAAACATTGATTAAAGTTTCAAGAATGAACAATGTCAGACCCGCATTACTAAGCACAATTAAATAAATACATCGCACCGTTATTAAAAAGACTAAAAATAAACTTTGATTCTTCACAAGAGTACCCCTCATATTTTCACAGTACTTTCTATCTTTTCAAGGGACAACACTGGAACAATCCTTATATAGCAGTATAGATTTACTCTCTTCTGAAAATAGCAGCCATTAAAGGCCAAATAGCTGGCAACACAACTCAGCACACCTCACATTGAACATGTCAAAATTGTGTCTGCAGTCATTTCTAGTCATAGATTGTGATTTTGTGTTTCTGAGGATGTCTTGAATCCTTGTGTGGTTGGTTTGTGTCTCATTGTGGTTAGTTTGTAACTTTTTGTGGCTTTTTTTAATGGGGGGATTTGGAATCTTTTTAATTTTGTTTGTTTCTGTTTTTCATGGATTTCTGCTTCTCATCTTTTTCTCGTTTGATTGTGTAGTAATTTCCAGTCTTGCTGTAGATAAAATTACCTGCACTTCAGCTGAAGCGTCAGTCAGCATTACTCAGCTTTCAGTTGTGTGGCTGGAATTTTACCTTGTTCAGTTCACCGGTGAGCTAGATTCCGTGGCCCTGTAACTAAACTGAAGAGTTAACCTTCTGATAGCATCTTACATCATGAGTGGCACACTTCAGGGCTTTTTTATGGACAAAAGATTAATCAGTAAGTCAGGTCCATAACTGAAACACCTGATAATGCAAATCTACTTTCTTGTCCCGATGCCATAAAACTTGTCATTTAAACTCAGCTACACGGTTTCTTTTTACTTTTGTAAATCAACAAACCATCATTTTGTTTCAACAACAGACATTTTTTTTTAATTAAGGGATTTTTTTATTTTATTTCAGGTATTTTACAAATCACATGGAATTAAAGAAACCCAGTCAATCTATTCTGAACCAGAGCTAAAGGAGTCCAGGCAGTAAGTAACACTGCATGTCTGTAACTCTAAAACGTTAAAGCAGTATTCATGCATGCAGCCATCAGTTTGCAGGCTGCAGCTTGGCTGATGCTTCCAACTCTCGGAGCTTCTGAGGGAGAGTGACAGTAGCAAAGTGGACCTTGTTCTTCTTCAGTTTCTGTTTCACAGTCTGAGTCAGGCCCAGCTCCATGTACTCCTGCTTCTGCCTGTCATACAGAGGCCAGGTGACCAGACCGGGACCATTGGGAGAGCTGGGGAGGCATTGAGACAGGTTGGATAAGCTGCGCAGAAGATCATCTGCATGATTGCTGCTCATTCATTCTGCAGAAATAATATCGGTTTACATTTACATATATATTATTTGATTTACTTAAGGCAACTGCGCTCACACACGTCCCCTCATGCACAATCTTTGCTACTGCAACAAGAAGTGTTTTGCATTGTATTTATATTCACCTGTTAGCCACAAAATTAAACCACTCACAGCTGATGTTCATGCATTTAACCACTGAGCTGTGTCCCCTGAAGAACCAGAAGGTGTCCTGGATCAGATATCAGCCTTAACCTGAAAGCTGGGCAGGTTAAAGCAAGCAGATCTGTTGGGTCTGTTCAGTTCAGTGCTCTGGTTTTCTGTTTGCACTGAGCCACACATCAGCAGCCGTGCAGCCGAGAGCTAACACATCATGGAGTCAACAGTAAAGGCTCCTCAGTTTGGAGGTCTTTCCCGCCTGTAGCAGCGACAGCTTTTCTTTCTATGTTTGCAACAGTTTTTGATTTAAGCACACGGTGTGGCAAAATAATGTTTTTCTCTCATTTACTTGCTCTCACTCTCCTTGTGTTCCCTCTTTGAGAAGCTTTTATGGCACCTATGGTAACATTACATGCTGTCATTACCTTAACAGTTACCTAATACTAACATATGTACGTGGAAATGTTCTTATCCTGCTCAGAAAATAAGTGTACATGCAAAATCAGTGTCGCAGCAGCCAGTTTTGTTCGTATGTTAGTGAATCACAATCATTCTCAACCAACAGGCTTGTGTGCAAACACACATGCCGTCTGCATGCTGCCATTTCTCTGCGTGAAGAGCGTTTAGATATTAAAGTTCATGTGATTAAAGAAGCACCTGATCTGTGAGCCTCAGGTGAGAAACTCAGTCAGTGGAAAACATCCAGATTCTCCAGCATCAAGAAATCAAACTGTGAGTGAGGTCCAGCCATGATGTAATTTTTAATAACGAGACGCTGATGCTCATTAGAAAAGTTAAAGCCTAAAACTCTTTAGCTTTTTCTTTTTTTTTACATCCAATTAAGCATTTTTTAAATGTAATTATAATTCATAACTAAATAAATGTATGTATAGTTAAAATCACAGCTGTTACCAGGACACCTTCTGCTCTGAGCAGTCTGAGCTGTTTTTGTGGGATGAGAGGAACCTAAAAGATCCTTTCATGTAAAAACTGCACGTTTGTTTCTTTCGGTTGCTTGGGAGCAGCGGCAGAAGCTGTGAATACGCATTGACCACCATTAGAAATCATTTGGACTTCATGGGTCTGTTTGGTGTCTTCACTTCAGTTAGACATAAGGCAGCTAAGGAACTATATGCTGCACGCTGACCTGCAGTAAGCAGATGTTTTCTCATAATTTTACTCACCCAGTTCGGACAAAATTAGCCCAGTATGACATCATGGTCCTGCAAAATCTCTCATCCTCTTTGGTGATGTTGCCTGAAGGTGGGACAGGAGGGAGTCACACAGTCACACACTGATTGTCAGTCACTGAAGACCAAAGTGGACACATGTTCCAGACTTTGTTTTGGTCTCTGTTGGAGTAGAGACCCGGCTGACTGAAACTCAGGTGAGTATTAGGAACATCCGCTCTCTGTGACATCATACAGATCCAAGAGTAGAATAGACAGTCTGAAACAGAGTGTTCCGAGCTGTCTGAGCTCTGTCTGAACTTTTAGCTCACAGGGATTACTTCTACATATGCTGGCCTCACGATCTAGGACTTCGGCCATATTAAGTGTCCACTGTTATAGTCAAGCACACAAGAAAAGAAGGAAAGGTCCTTTAAAACAACATTTTGTAGCCATATAGTACACAAACTTTGACCCATCGTTGAAATGACTATAAAGCTATAATAGGGAATTCGTACCTAAGATTTGTATATGTCCATTCCAGAAACACCCACCAAACATCAAGCCGACATCGTCTGCGTGATCTGCTTTCACAAAGCTGGGTCTGTTTTGTTTGTGGATCGCAGCCTGGTATACGAACTCATACATGTAAACGGGAACTCCCACATCTGGACAGAGAAAAGATGAGAGGTGCATAGTTAGGCCGGGCCTAAATGGAAAGAGATACATATTCCCCTCACGATGTGAGTCACAGTTCACAGCAGGCATAAAGCTCTGAGGTCCTCCTGTTGTTGCATCGTTGCAAAGAAATGAAAGGAGCAAAAATACATGAAGCAGGTGCACTGATGAGCACAAAAATGAAGGAGAGGCTAGTGTCACTGTAAGCTGAGCTTAAACTGTTTCCTAATCCGAACCAACCAGCAACTGAAAACAAGGATTCTGTGTGCACGCCACGGTTGTCTGTGTGTGAGTCTGTCTGTGCTCCTGTGTCGGTATCATCTCGTCCCTGAGTCTGTTTCGCAGACTGCTTCCTGTTAAAGGGAGCTACTTCCTGCTGTCACTGCTTACATGTAACATATAGCTCAGGGGGGGATCACCTGATTACTGTCACTGTCTCTCTAATATTGTAGCCTCTTTACCTTTTAATAAGCCAAAGTCTCGGCATGCATCTTGAATCTGGGCTGTGATGTTGACATCTTTGACACGAGGGAAAGGCCAGGATCACAGCTTTTTTTTTTTTAATTTTTTTGCCAAAGTCTTCCACAGATTTCATGATTTGTGACGTGCTGTGTCTCCTCCTCAGATACTGTCTCTGACACAGAGCCTTGAGACTGACAGATTTAATGAGACCATTTTTAATTTCTGTCCCTGTGTCCCTGGAAATCCACCTGCTCGGATGTTTAAATATGAGGAAGCATCGGATCAGTTAGTCCCGGAGACGGACTCACCTGTGTGGTATCCGGCCACTCGGACAACAGGCAGCGTCATCAGCAGGTCTCCCATGATTTCAGTGAATCCGTCTCTGATCTCCTGTGGAGTTTTTGCATCTTGCAGGTATTCATCTAGAATGAGGCTGTTAGCAAAGGAGGCCTGGAAGAGATCAGGTTTTAATTATTAATCAGTTTGATTACGGTGAGAATGCACCTGAATTTAACCACAGCTTGAAAACCTTTGTTCAATCAACTCCATTTATATGGCTAAAATGAATATATATCTACAAATCAATGAATCATTCAACCATCAGAGCAGCCTGAGCCATCAGCATGCTCACCCCTGCAGGATTGAACATGTTCATCACTGCCAGCACCGTCTCTCTGTTCATGCCGTTCTCCCAGCCAGGGGGGACGAAGCTCTGCGATCCACAGGAGACAAAATTCAGCTCAACATCACACAGGAAGCACATGCCAGGAGAGAGGATGCAGATGTATCTGTGTCTGTGTGACCTGCGGTAAGATCCAGCCAAACTCATGGTTGGTGATTCCCATCAGCACTGGAACCTTCAGCACTTCCTGTTTCTGAAGAAGCGCCTCTGCTGAGTCAGTCAGAAACTCGCCGTCCACCACGGCTCCCAGGAACAGCTTCATCTGTTAATGAGCGTCATTCAGGCCGAGCAGACGAAGGAAGCTGGGGTTCACCAGCTGAGAATGCTCAAATGCTCCCATCTAGTGGTCTTAATTAAGCATTACTATGGGATTTTCTACTCTGGCTATTAATATATAATAGAGCAGGTGGCTTCACATAATTAGCTTGAATGACCTTTGGAGGTCTTCGGTTTCAGCAAAGTGAACTTGTTAACATGTGCTCGTTTACCTGCTTGGTTACAGTGACTAGTTCCTCTTGACTTTTTCCCCTCATGCACCGGATCAGTTCTTCGGTGCTGCTGCGGTTACATCCAGCAAGGTTGGCAACAATCTGTGCGTGTGAGAGAGACCGATAACACAATATTTCAGCGTGAAGTTTCACTGTCATCATCACGGTGTTTCCTTCTTCATTTAACATGGACAGCACAACTATATGCATGTTTGTTAATGGGCATCTTTATAAGAGTACAACATAAACACGCCAGACTGAGAGATGCAGAGTTTTGCTAAATGTTTTTGCCTGAGTTCCTCATTTCAGCACCTGGGCTTGAGACAAAGGATGATTTGTAGTGTAGGTTCCAAGTGTTGCTACTCCACTTTGGAAGATGGCCCTCTGAAACAGCCCCTTTGCTTGTGGAGACAGAGTCTGTTCAAAGAGACACACACAGAGGCCATGTTATCACAGCTGGATGTGGGAGGTGACGCACTCACGATGTACTCAAACAAATGTTCAGCATTAGCAGCACGTGCTGGTGGATTTAGCTGCTGGGATTGGTTCTCTTTACCAGTATGGATGCACTGATTCCTCCTGCAGACTCTCCAGCCACTGTGACCGTCTGAGGATCACCACCAAAGGCCTCAATATTCTCCTGCACCCATCTCAGGGCTGCCAGCTGATCCAACAAACCCCAGTTTCCCCGAGAGTGTTCATCTCCAGTGCTTCAGATAAGGGACAGTTCACACAGTTTCTCTGAATTGCTTTAACTTCATTTATACACTGATATACACTTCTGTCTGATTACGGATGTTAAAAGGTTAAAAATCATTTTGTTCAGAATATTCTCACAAGGAAAACAACTCCTTACCTCAGGAAGCCCAGAATGCCAAGGCGATACTGAATAATAACCATCACTATGTTGTCATAAACAGCTAATGGAGCACCATCATACTGCGAAGCTGCACCCATAGACAGACCTCCACCGTGGATCCACACCATCACCTGAAACACAGCCGGAGAGCCTGCACGTCACAGCTGACCTCTGCACACAGGAAGTAGTCGGACGTATTACACAGACGCCAATCAGAGAATCCGGAGCTGATGCCTATTCGGGATAATCTGGGGGAAAACATGAGGGCAAGATTGGCCACTCCACCATTTTCCGTATAAGAAAGATGGCTCAAATTGTGAGGCGTTAATTCTCGTGGAGCTTATCACTGGATGAAGCCAACAAGTACCACATCATCTCCAAAAAAGCACAGACGAGGTCCTGAAACCTCCAGCCTTGTACAGCGGATCAGATGTTCCACTAACAGGCAGACCGTCCTCTCCAGCATGCTGGCATAGACCTTCCTCGGGAGACTGAGGAGTGCGACACCTCTGAAGCTGCACTCTCCAGTCCCCACTCTTAAAAATGATCACCACCCCGTTTACAGATCCAAGGGCACTGTCCCCAACTTCTGTGCAATGTTTTAGAGGACCATCCACGACTATATCAGGGTGAATGTCATCCACCCAGGAACCCTGCCACCAGTCCATGCCTCCTCTGCAGAGGACGTATCAGTGGGGTTCAGGAGGCTCTCACTAAGATGCATCCATAAAGATCCAGTTGCATGGCATAAGCACTAAAAGGTTTAAAAATGACACGTGAGTAAGGGAGACTGTGAGACAGCAGGACTCTGAGTCAGAGTCTGGAAGCCTGAAAACATGCATCCTTCACTAACTTGGTGCTCAGCCACAGACAGCTCTAATATACACCCTCTCTCCTTTGGTGGGGCGGACCCCAGACGAGTGTTACCCAGTCAGCAGCAACAGGAAGCCCACATATGAAGGCAGTGCTTAGATAATGTAACAGGAAGTTTAACACGTCACCATTTTAGACAGACATTTTGATACATTGTGTCTGGACTGAAATTTGCTCTGCAGTCATTTTTTGAACTCTTTGCTGTCATCCTTGGACGCGGCTTCTCTAGCCGAGCACTCAGGGGGCTTCATACGACACGTCTGCATTAATCAGAGAGCAACTTGGGGTTCAGCGTCTTGCCTAAGGATACTTTGGCATGCAGACTGAAGCAGCAGGAATTGAACCACCAACCTTCTGATTGACCTTCTCCACCTCCTGAGCCACAGCCACCCCAAAACTAGAAGTTCACATCTGAAATGATCTGTGAGGCTCTGATCAGAGCCTACCATGTGTGCACACTGTCATTGTTACTAACTGGCAGTTTGTCCCCGTTAGCTGCTTCAGCTGGAGTGTAGACATTCAGATACAGACAGTCCTCTGAGAGCTCGGGCGGCCTGAACTCCAGTGACATGGTTCTTGAAACATTTACAATGAGTTCTGGATCCTGAACACACCTGAAAAAGAGACAGATAAGGAAAAGTGTGTCATTCAGAATGAAAAAAGCTGTCAAAATGTGTATTGGGCTCTCTGGTGACTTACATGGGTGGCTGATGTGTGCCGTCTCTCACGCCTTCCCAGGGCTCCTCGCTCTGCGGAGGGGAAAAGCGGAGGGGTCCCACAGGTGGCCGAGCGAAGGGGACTCCCAGGTAGCCCTTTGCCCTCCTCTCAGTGCCTTTCACAGTGACATATTCTCCTCTGATTTGGCCACTTTTCAGAGAGACCACAAGGTCACTCCTCCCTGCTGGAGAAATACGTGTGCAGTTAATGGGCTGTGCATGTTAGCGCTGAGCTTCTTTTAGCTTGTTGGTGATAACAGTGACAACCGCTCGCGATTTCTCTGTTTGTGGGACATCAACACGTGGGAAAGCTGAAGGAGGTACATGCAAATGTGCAAAGATCCTTTTGAAAGGTCTCCTGAGTGTTCATGGGGTCAGACAGGCTAACCCTGTATGAGGTGTTCACTGCTTTAAGGATCAATGACTGAAAACTATCAATATTATTGCAGAAGAAGCTACAATGAGCAATACATGAAAATAAGGTTACTCTTGGTTAGTTGTGATCTAATAATCTAATGTTTGTGGTCCTGGAGTGGAGCTCTGTGTCTCGGTCCTGTGACCCAGCGTTTTCAGCTGTTCTGTTATTTAATGGGTCCCAGTTTCAGCTTTTCTGCTGGTTGTTTTGCCTCTTTGTATCCTCAGGCCTTAGCTTTACGTTCTGAGCATTCTTGGCCATAGTTTATTTATGTTAATTCCTGGCTTCTCTGTATTCTCCAATTCATTTCTGCGTGTTTTGTGACGTTTGTCATTTCCTGTTTTGGTCTGACAGCTCTTGTCCCGTGTGCATCATGTTTGGTTTGTTCCATGCGGCCAGTTGGTTGGTGCCTGTTGAAGCTTTTCTTTTGCTGTGTCCACGCTCTGCCCATAATGACGCTTTCTGTACAGTAACAAATTTAATGTGAACAATTTAAGTACATTTAGAGAGTTTAATTTGAGTGTATTTATACAGTATTATTGGTCCCCATGCTGTTAGGTGGCGCTCCTAAACAGTCTTTTCTCACAGAAATTCTTTTTGGATGGACGCTGCATCTTCCTGACTAAAGAGCAGAGCAACCGTCGGCTTGTTATCAGCGCTCAGTTCAAAAGCCTGTGTTTGATTGTATGGGGTGCATGAGTGCTAAAAGGCATGTTTTAGAGCATCCCAGAGGTGCCATTGAGAGTGTGCTAAGCAGCAGCACCTCTGACAGAGAGGCACTGAGCAGCGTGCTAAAGACTGCAGAGGATCATTGGGGTCAGGCCGCCACCTCCTGGAGATGGGGCAAAACAACACCTGCCATCAAGAGCAACCAGAATCATCAGGGGAACCCCCCCTTGTGGACAGCTATTATAAAGAAGGTGTGATCTGTGGCCCCCCTCACATGCCACACTGTCCTGGGCCTCCTGATGGCAGCAGCTCACAGAGTCCAAAGACATCAAGCATCTTCCAGGACTTAGGATTTGAGACACATCATTACATCTGTGAAGGTTAATTGGCTTAAATCTAAGTTCCATAATTTTTGTAGCTTTAATGTTTTAACCTACTTTAAAGAAAACTCAGCAGGTGAATTTCTTTGTCCCAGTAAAGACTTTTTTTTTTTTTTAAATGAGTGGCTTAAGCCAGTTAAGAGAATCTCTGCTGTCTGACTATTTATTTTACCGCTCATTTTAAACATGCGCATACATAATGAAGTGTGTGTGTGCTTTTTT
>VUQK01012769.1:20233-35227 GCA_015106715.1 Bujurquina vittata
GTGTGTGTTTGTGTGTGTGTGCGTGTGCGTGTGCGTGTGTGTGTGTGTGTGTCCAGCAGTTACATTCACTGCTGTGGAAACGTTGGTAACAGAGGGTAGCTCAGCTTATCCCACCAACCTCAGAGCTGCCCCTTACTCAGATCACACTGAAGACGCACACAATGCAAACATCCCCAACAGTGTTACAGCAGCCTGATATCAGTGTCGTGATATTTGGAGTTTTTTCCTCCTTGCTCTGCGCTGGTAATAGTAAATCCTGTGGTGAAGCTATGAAGCAGTCTATGAAGCAGAGTTCAAATGAAGCTTTGTCTCACCTGGTGTTGCCTGTGCTGCCACAATGAGCACAGGAAGAAGGTAAACAATGAGCAGCGCTGTTCTCATCCTGGCCGGGCTCAAAGGAAAGACAGACAGAGTTACAGTACGCTCGGAGAAATAGCCCTCTGCTCCCCCTCCCTGTCCTGCTCCTCTGGTACCTCCCATTCACACACAAACACACACATTCAGAACATAAAGCAACTACACAGACTTTTAACCTCTTTCACACACGCTCGATATGTGATAACCACAGTTCAGCATAAATATTGGAATCTTTTCTGTTGATTTAACCCCCACTCAGGACTCTGACCAGAGAGTCAAATATGAGAAAATCCTGCTCTTTGACCGCTCAGTGCTGCACCGCACTGGCATACACCTCACAGCACAGTAAATACACACTGTCCTCTGTTTCTAGGAACACGGACTGTTGTGAGGCTGAGAGGAGGTCCAGGAGATGAATTCAACACAACAAACAAACCTGATTTACTGTGAAATGAAGCGTGCACCTTCTGCAAACTATCGAAGTGAAAGTCTAAGAGCAACCGTGCCGTGGGGTCCCCGTTTCCCCGCAGCTCACTCGCTCAGATGTGGTCCATCATGTTTTGACAGTGGAGGGCATCATGACCTTTGGAGCTGGAGTGAGTGCACACACCACACATGTATGGTCTCTATACAGATTATGATCAAACATTTTAGGCACCTAAGCTCCAGGTATCAACACGCTGTGTTGAATTACTTCCTTTACATGTAGATTGACTCAGTTGCTGTTTGTAATGGATGGTAAATGGTAAATAGTTCTCATTTGGCGCTTTTCTACTCTGAGCAACATGTTTACATTCACCCATTCATACGAGCACTTCCATGAGTAAGTAAGCTCAGTGTTTTTATTAACTAACATTCACACACATTCACACTCCAATGCTTGCATCGGAGAGCAACTTGAGGTTCAGTATCTTGCCCAAGGATACTTTGGAGCAGCCCAGAGCAACCAGGAATCAAACCGCTGACCTTCCGATCAGTAGGTGACCTGCTCTACCTACCGGATCAGCTGATGTTGGGAATTCTCATTCATGTACAAATTGTTTTTAAGCTTTGAGGTAAGTTGAGCCTGCTTTGATGGGGAGAATAGAAGAGCTGAACTTGAAGACGAACGCTCCCTTAGTCCCGTTCTGAGACTGTAGCATTGAGTGAATTCGTTGAAATAATTGCGCAGTATTGTTTTCATTCCTTCATTCCAGGGCTGCGCAAAAAGGTTCCACAGGCTGCACTTTGACAACACTGCACTCTAACCGGTCTCCACCCACTAAGACCCCCCAAAACCTCTCAGCCAAAGACATCAAATACGGCCCTCTGCTCGCACCGGTTCCTGGCCCTCAGCAAAGAACCTGCCTGACGACCTTTGACCTCAGAGTCCAGTTGATGATGAAACATAAAAAAAGCTTTGTCTGAGAAATAATACAGACTCTTCAGCATTGATGTGATCACTCTTCCATTTGGTCACATTTAAACTTGTTCTGCTGGATTCATCTCCAATGTCCAAATGAGAGAACGGGCTGATTACTGAAACAACAGATTTGTGATTATCAATTATTTTACCTGAACACAAGAGCTCACCTATATGAATAGCAAGAAAAAAATACATAAATACTTAAAAGCGACTTTTTTAACCCCTGCAGCAAACCAAAACAACCATTCGTGCTGCCTGTAAAATGGTGCATTGTAATAGGAAATGCATTGCTTGTTGGCTGGAAGTAAAAACCTTATCCAAGATGTCCTCATTTGCATAATGCAGCTTTGTCAGAGACAGCCTGCCTCCCACTATCTGTGGGCACTGGTGGCAGCAGCCAGGATGGGGGAGACCCTCCTATTTGAAGCTTTTTGTCACTGAATTTTTGAGTTTTCATTTGTTTTAATTTGTTTTTTCATTTTCATTTTCAGATACTCCAGAACCGCCCCCCCAACAGTAAATATTAATTAAATATAACATGTTTTGATAGACATGCAATGACATGTGCTCCTCGTTTTCTCCGTTCCTCGGTCCAAACAAATCTGGGTTCTTACCCAACCTGCTGCCCAAAGAACACAGATGTAAGCAAAGTAAAGACAGCAGAGACTGAGGTTACAAACAGAATCGATTTATTTGAGTAAACAGTGAGCGGCATGTCTTCCACCACAAAGGTCAGGTTATGTAACAATGTCTGTTTGCCGTTTTACAGTCAGCAGAAAAACAGTGTTTCAAGAGGCCAAACAAACACGTTCTTATAACCTGCCGAGGGAACACCAAGCAGGACTTGATTCAGCTTCATCCTGCTCTTCGGCAACAAGCTGCAAAAAAACATCAGCACAAAGACGCGCAGCAAACATAACAAGTCCTGGAAATGCACGAGCCCAGCTAACGCTTTCAGTCACATGTGCACTTCCTGCAGCAGCACTGAAGGACAGTTCAAGCCAACCACCTCACAGAAACCCAGCTTTCAGCGTGAGTGTGACACTGAGCCTAACATTAACCTTCACGCTAACCTGCACCCTACCTGTGTCATGTGCAGGTTTAGGGTAGAGCCTGAAAGAACACTCAGCAACACACATGTTCATGTTCATGGACGGTTCTCAATGTGAATGCATCCAAGATACATTAAAGATACAGTGAAGCTGCACAGCTCATAGAGATGATCTGGGTTGCGTAGAACCACCTTTAGCAGTCAGGATTCCCCAGTGCTCCTGGCTGGCCTGCCCGGTCTCTTTTTTCTCTCCCTCCTATTTTAATCCACTCACCTGTTTGCTGTTTAGCAGAGCAGGCCCTAACCTTAAAAGTCAGACAGATAAAGTGATTTCTGATGTTTCTATGTGCTGTAACGTCTTTGCTTATACTGGTTTAAAAAAGTGCAGTCAACAGGATTTATGCATGACTTCTATATAAAATTAAGCAATGAGCTGTTTTGCAAGAATCTCTATGACTGTGTTATACACGTTATTGTTGTGATTTGTGCTGCACTCTTGGCCACATGTCTTTAAAAAGATATTTTCAGTGTCAACAACAGTTTTTACCCTGATAAATAAAGATATGAAAGTCTCTTTGCCAAAAAAGTGACTGCAGCTTTGACAGGAATGTTGTTTTTTGCTCAAAATTACTTGATGTCATTCATGAGATATTTTTGATACATTTCACATATTCTAGGTCAACAAGTCATTTACAGCCGTTTAAATACAGACAATCAGTTTCTGGAAAACACCAGAAATCACTTTTTGGCACAACACCGGAACGTTGCTGTACTTCCGGCATCCAGTCCACCTCACACAGGCTACTTCACACAAACAGTGACACGTTTGGCAGAAACCTTATTTTTAGCCACCTCTGAAAGTAACAAGGAAGGTGTGCTAAGAAGCCACGTTTTGAAAGACACTGAGGGACTTCATGGCCACATGCTTCTTAACCCCAATGAGGTGTGAGATGGGGGTCGTATATCACGTGTCACCTGCCCTCTAAAAGGTTGAGAGTTCCTAGATTATGAATGTTTTTTTGCCACAGAGGTCGACAGCCATCACCTGTAGAACCTGAGCAATGGCTTCCTCAGCAGATAGCACTGCGTCTGAAAGAGAGATGCTTCAACACTAGCGCTGCATGAGCAGACTTTAAAATGCTGCACTCAGGTTCGATGTTAGTGCAGCATTTACAGCTGACTGTAATATCAGACTTTAGAACTATTAAACATGTACACTGGCTTTGTGTAAGACATTTCACAGAGAAACATTTATTCATCCTATTTCGTTTTCTTGTTTATATCACCTTTGCAAAAGTAGTAGCGGATATTAAAAATCAGTAGTTCTTGACAGATGCATGGGCATCCCTCAGATCTCCCCCCTGCTATTTAAACACCTCGGAACCATCAGCAGGCACCAAGCAGCCACCAGGATTCCCAGTGGACCCCAGCTCAACGAGGGTTGACGTCATGGTCCAAATAAACTGTCTGGAATTTGGATTAATGAAATTAAGCCACACAAATCTCCAGAGTGCTGCACTTTAAAACAATTCACTGTTATAAAGCTGTTGTTCTCTGAACCTCACCTTCAAATGAGACAGTGTAATGTTTCCCACACTGCCCGAGGGGCTGTCAGCTAGAAGATGCAGGCTCCATGAACTGGAAGCAGTAAGACATGAAGTGGCTTCTCAAGCCCTGTTTCATTTTTGATTTGTAGAGCTACAAATTGCACATCACACTGTCCACAGGGCTTCCTACCACAAACCGTGAGGAGACTAGAGCAAACATCCATCCGTCCATACATGCATCCATTCTCTTTCACTTATCCCTTTCAGGGTTGCGGGCGGCTGGAGCCTATCCCAGCTGTCACAGAGCAAGAGGCGGGGTACACCCTGCACAGGTCACCAGCCTGTTTCAAAAGATTAGTATTAGCATGACTGTGTGTTCATCAGATTTAGGCCTCGAGTCCCCACCTGAGGATCTGACAGCTGTGGGTCAGCATTGTCGCTGCTCTAAAAATGATTGTAAAATCAATGAGAACACACAGAGGAAAACAGGATGAGCTGCCGATCTGCTGAAACCAATAAAAACAACAAAGGAGAGTTTGAAAATAGAAAAACCAAAGAATGTTGGTCAATCTGATGCTCACAGTCAGTGTTGATCTGTGGTTGGTGATTATGGATCCAACGATGGGCACCGCTGTGCACCTCATATGATTCTGAAAACCTCCGCTTCAGAAGTTTGTCCTCTTGCCATTTTTGATTTCGGGGTCATAACTTTCCATATTTAGACAAGAGTGGAGGCTTTCAGCTAATGCTAGCAAGCTTGGTTATCAAAGTGCATGGATGAAGTGTATGGAAACAAATATCTGCTAAGATAGCCCAAAGAAACAGATATATCATTGCTAGAAATTCTCTCACCCAAACTGACACTTTTGATGTGCTGTAGAACACAGCAAGCCATTTTGTTATTAATTCAATTAAAAATGTCCCACAGTAAACAAACATGTTGAAGAAAGCACAGCAGACAGCTATATTTCAGGCTGAAAAAAGATGCTGTTGGGCACCATAACGTGGGCATGTGGACTCAGGAAGTGCCAGGTTGGGAGATGGAGCCCTCCTGACATTGACTGCTTCTGTGTCACAGTCCAGGGGCTGAGGAGGTGGAGGAGACACCAAACAGAGAAATGAGCTGCCTCTCTCCTTATATCCACTCAGCTCGTTTCCAGATGGGAGGAACTAGGACTCTAAAAGAATATTCAAGGAAAGGAATCAAGGACTGAGAAAGGACAGGAGAGGGCGAGCTGTGAGAGCCTCTGATTGTTTAAAACGTTCCCACTAGGTGGCGCCAGAGAATTGAGCTGGGCAGAAGCCCTCAGCGCCTTTCCATCTTCAGGCTGAGGCCAGAAAGGCTCATTTGTAACCTGGAGGTTGCTGGTTGGAATCCCTGGATGGAATGGCCCTTTATGGCAGGATCCACCGACTGTTGCTATCCAAAGACTTTCCAAAGGCCTTCAGTCATGATCGAGTTATAACTTTTCAAAAGTGATGAAGGTATACCAACCTAAAACAATCTTTCCATTCTTATTTATTATATTTCGTAAAATCCTCATCAAATAATATCAATATCAAATCAGAGAACAGTGGAGACACTCTGTGTTTCTTTTTCTTCATTTTCCACCCTCTGCTCTTCAAACCCCACTGTTAATGTTATTAATATTCATGTGACATGAAACCGTCAGTGTGTGTCACAGTCTAATACTGCTGTCACGTTTGTATCACATTTAAACAAAGAGCAAAGTGTAGCACAATGAAAGCAATACCACACTAAAGACTAACACATAGGTGATAAAATAATAATATGAATAATTTATCAGCGACTCATTGATGCATTCATTAAGAAAAAGGGCGGAGTGCTGGAGCCTATCTGTGCTGTGATAGGGTGAGAGGTGGGGTGATTGGATGAAGCTCAAATCTGTAACAATGTCACAACTTTTTAAAAAACATTTTTTCCATTTTCTCTTCTTGAATTATTTTTAGCTCACTTTTTACATTTATTTCTGTTCATTTATTAATTTGTATTAATTTAATCTGTTTCCATTTATTTAACTAATGTTGTTTTACATTCACTCCTTTTTATTGAATCGGTTTAGAATTTATGTTTGTTAAATAATTTAATATTTTTTTCACTTTTCTTTATTTTTTTCAGATGGTTTATTGGTATTACCAGCCTGGTCATTTGTTTCGCTGTTGTTTATGAAATTTAACTGAAATCTGTAAGCATCTCAAAATCCCTAAAGGGTTAGCCAGAATAAAGCTGATGTGAGACAGCCGATAAACATCAGCCAATGTAATCTTAGTGTGTCAGAAAGACCCACACTGGCTGAGTGTTCGGCAAATATATCGGTGCCCCACAAGAATCAAAGTTACAAAAGCAAACAGAAAATCCCAGAAATGTACGTTTTATGGTCAAACTGAGCGCGAGTAAACTGCACAGCCATAAGGAGAACGCAGAAAAGTTATTATTTCACCAGCATCACAGTCTGCTGAGCTGCTGAGAGGCGACAAAATAGAAAGTAAAAAAAAAACCCACAAACACAAAAAAGGAAGAAAACATTTTTATAAACTTTGGCAACTATAAGAGGCGTGAATGATGTTAGGAGGAGTTTTTATTCTTAAAATGACAGAATAATCGTGGTTAGGATCGTTCTAATTATTCACATGTATAATTATTCATATATTGACAACAAAAAGTGACATTATATCATTAATTCATTTGAGTTTCTGATTTATCTTCCCGGAGAACAGACGCTACTGATATATCTATTGTTTACTCTGTATTCTACTGTTTTAATCGCGCAATGGAAATATATACTCTGTGTTCTTTTGCGTTACATGGGATAGGTGTGAACCAATAGGAGGCGAGTGCGGCGCCCTACGTCAGACGTAAGGGGGCGTGCCGGAGGCGCGTCCACTCCTGTGTAGTAGCGGAGTTGACTGTAGCGCTCGAGCTCCATTGAAAGTGTCTCCCCGGTTCAGAGACGGTGCGGGCGGCCGAGGGGGCGGACCAGCGAGAGGAAAACTTGACAGAGAACAGCAGCAGTCCCTGCGCTGACCTCCACATACCCGACACGTTTATCCGCGCTGAGCCGTCACAAGGCAGCCCGTCAGTGCTTGCCGCTGAGTGAAGTGCCAGCGGTTTCAGCGGAGGCGCGCCCGGTAGCGGAGTAAGGTTTGCTGGAAAACGAAGGAAGAAGGTGAGGCAGCGGCAGCTCTTTAGTTGAGAAGAAGAGCCTCGGTCACAGGTAGGGACTCAGCCACAGGTAGCCTCGCGTTAGCTGTCGTGGCAGAAGATAGCTATCAAAGTGCACGCGGGTCATGAGGATTTCTCCGGTCGCTGCTCGGAGCGCCGCGTCGCAGCTGTGAACGCACAAGAAGAAGAAGCCGAAGAAGAAGAAGAAGAAGAAGAGGCAGAAACCCGAGGAAGAAGCAGACCACTTCTCTGCCGCTCAGTCCGAGAGGAGAGGCAGCATGTCCCGGAGGAAGCAGAGCAAGCCCCGGCAGATAAAGCGTAAGCATGAGACAAGTTCATTACTTGGTGATTTCTGTGTGTGTGTGGCTGCGCAGCGCGCGCGCGTCACGCGTCCGCGCGCTGGAGCCCGGCGCTCCGGGTTTGTGCGTAAAATTTGAAAACACGGCTTAACTTTAGATTTGAGACGCAGCTTCTTGTCTCGGGATAACCAAAGGATGCCGCCTCCATACCAGCCCCCCGCCCGCCGCAGCGGTTATTACAGAGGCGCTCTGGCAGCTGCCTCCGCTCTGTAGACTGTGCAGGAATATCAAAAAGTTTTTCTTTATTACCCTGTGCGGAATGTTTTTGTCCATTGGCAGCTGGAAGTGTAGCCGGGGCTTCCTGTTTAATTCTGTTGTGGAAACGTCAGTGTTCTCTGCAAAAAGCCGATGTGAGCTGAGATAAAGCAGCGATCCGATGTGAGGCCCGATAAAGATTAAAATTGGATCTTTTTTATTTGTTTTCTGTCTGAGGCAGCGCCAAGGCCGCCGCTGCATTACCCCCTCCTGGCTTTTCACTTCTCTTTCCTAGTGATGGGGCGTCAGATAGGCCGCATGGCCGATCTCTCCCGCTGATAGCTGCTTACAATTGGATCTGTTTTTTCATCTGTCCTTTTAACTCAATAATGCATCTCGGGGCCGCTTGAAAGGCCCCTTTCTTGGTCTGGCGCTTGGCTGGTCTCCGTGCTTGACGAGCTCTTCCTGTTTATAAAACGTGTGAGGGGTTTTTATCGCTGCTAACTGATGTTCAAAGCTGATATAAGAGCATATTAATGATGTTGTGATTAACCTCTGCTCCTGCTCTGTGGGCCTGCTGCACAGTGAGAGGATGAGGACTCAGTGTTAGTGTGATTCTGTTAGGGGGGGGGGGGCTCTGACATAAGTTTGTTTGGCTGTTTCATCACTGATTGTGTCATAAAGCAGCATTTGGCAGTTTGCAGCGCATGCTGCCACATTGCATAGCTGCAGCTATCCAGGAGCTGACCTTTCTCACCCTGGCTGCAGGAAGCAGGTGTTTTTTAAAGGTGAAGCAATAAATTATTGATTACATTTCTTCTGCAAACCTCACTTGTTTGTGCTGTTGAGGTCGAGAGGTGGTAAGTTAGTAAGGAGCAGTAAGCTGGTTAGGACCCTAAGCTGAAGTAACATTGTGTTGTTTTTGTAAGAAAATCAGCTTCATTGCTAAATGCAGAGGGCCGCAGTTTTGCGTTATCACTTCATTGTTTTGCTTCCAGAATGCTAGAACATACTGGAAAAGGTCTTGTAGCCAAAAAATTCTCCCACAGGCCGATGTGACGTCTTTAGATGCAATGTTTTGTCTGTCCTAAACCGCGATTATTCACTATCAAAGAAAAGCAACACAGCCTGATGTTTGAGGAGTTCAGAATGGCAAATATTTGACTTCTTTTGCTTAAAAAAAAACCCCTCAAACTGTGGCTGATTCATTATTTTTGTCACTAAATGAATTCGATAGTTGTTCTGCTGCGGACACCAATCATACCGACCATAGAGAGGCTGCATCGGGCTAATTATTAGATAGCTATCATATCAACCAGCAACACATACAATTACTTCTGGACTAAACTACAGAGTTATTATAAAGTGATTTCACTTACAGATGGTAAATAAAAAGCTGCTGTGAGGAGACTCTGATGTGCTTCTCATTAAAATCCACACGAGCTTCAGTGAGAGCTGGAAGAAAATATTAAAATGGTAACATCAGCGTATAATTGACACATGAATGACACAGACTGATGCTTTATTAAACCATTCAGGTGGATCATTTCTGCATATTTGACTGATCGGAGTCACTGCTGTCAGTACAATTAGTAAGAGGCCTGTTATCTGTATTATTACTGTTATTACTATTATTAATAGTAGGATTGTTAGTATTATTATCATCCGCTTCATGGACCCTGAACAGGAATTAGGACAGAGGGCCTGTAGGCCCAGGAGACTCATGTTGAAGCAGTATGTAAATGAACTTCATGCCAAATCAAATTCATTGAAAAATGCTTCCAAACTTTGCTGTCTTTGCTTGAAAATAAGCTTTCAATAAGTTTTTTTTGTTTTTGCTTCTCCCAGATTCAGATTTTGCTGCTGCGCTCTAATTTAGTTGTATTTGATTATTCTCAAAGTATCGAGTCTAAACAGGTGCTTCACACCTGAGTGAAGTTTGTTTTTTCAGAAATACTGTGAGTAGGTGTTTCAATCAGCCCTCCTGCAGATGCTGTGACCTGGACTAGTGAAGGTCCGCTTCTTCGTGGATGATGGTGCGTTCATTACCCAGGAAGTCTGGGTGATGCTAGCCGTTTGCCTCCTTGTCGTGGTCGTGGATTTCTCTCGACGGCGTCCACTGTAACTTTCTCACTTCCTGTTTTTTCCCCACATCAGTTTCCATAGAGAGCAGTGAGCTCCCAGCAGGCTCCTCCAGTAAAGCCAGCAGCGAGGCCTGGAGATGTATTCCAGACCCAGATTCTGATAAACTCAGGCTAGGCTCGGTGTGTATGAGAAAGCGTGTATATGTGCGAGTCTCAGGGGTGTCATGGCCATCTTTATCAGTGCTTCTGGTCCACCATGCTTCCCTGTGCACCAGGCCCCGGCTGCGGCCGAGGCCGGCCGGGCTCTCAGCCCCGTGACTCTCTTGTGATTTGGCAGACATTTTGATAGGAAAGAGCGAGGAGTGATAAGGACTTTGTTCGGCTGGGGTGTATGGGGGGGGGGGGGGCTTCAGCAGAGGTGGGGGCTGCTGGTGCTGCTACTCCCACCACTGCCGTTGCTGTTGAATCTCCATGTTGTTTTGAGCATGCTGCTTGCTGATAGTGAGATGACAAATTCCAGCCAGGTCACGGTGGTGTTGGGTGCAGTTTCATTGTTGAGTTATTGCACCTCTGACTCTGTTTCTGAAAATGATTCATGCCTCAGATTAATCATGTAGTTACTCATTTAGCCAAAGCCAAGTCACTCTTCTTTGACTTTGCATTTGGAGCTAAAAATAAACCAGTTTTCTGTTTTGGTGTTTGCCTGCTGTCAGTACTTCCTGTCACTGTACACAGTTAAAGGCATTAAAACAGGTGAGGATGGTGGAGCTGGGTGCTGCTGTCACTGGATATGATGTGTTGAAGACATTAATGGAAATAATGAACAGCATGCAGCTGCTGCCAGTTCCCTCCTGCCATTCACTGCAAGTGAGAAACTGCTGGTAATGCCCCGTCATAGTTCTCCTGGCATCTTCCAAAGGTCATGGGTGAAAGGCGCTCACATAAGAAGTTGATGTAGCCACTGCGTCATCACCCTTTGTATTTTGGACTACTGTTTAGAAGGCTTCAGTTTGTCAGGTGTGCAGGAAACGCAATAGAAAGTAGAGACGGCCTAGTTTCTACTGGCCTGATATCTGGACCGGCCAATCCTGGCCTTGTTGTCTGATACTGGTGAAGCAGTATGCTCATAAATCTACTGTGTCACATTAAATTGGCTGAATGTTTAAATGCAGTGTAACGAAGTGCTGAAAGACTTTAAAAGAGGTCAGCTGTTTGTTAGTTTTTTTATTTTTATTTTTTAGGATAAGGGTGTCTTTATTGCCCTGGAAAAACAAATACAAAGTAAAAAAATAAAGTGTGTGTGTGTAATAAAGTAGTGGAAAAACTGATTGAGCAGGGTGTCAGATTTTAGTGGTGCAGTTATAGTAAAGCAAACCCGAGGAATATTCGGGTTTGTTTAGAATGATGAATTCGGGATTTGTGAGCCGCTCGAAGCCAAATGTTTGTGACTGAGTATTCCTGCTGTTCAGACCACGCTGAAGAAGCTTATGTGCTAATTTATGTCAACGAAGTGATTCTAAATGACGACATAATGGCCTAAAAGAAGACAGACGCTCATCTTTTCTTGGAAATAAATGTGTCATAATCACTGATTCCATCTCTTTGTTGTATTTTCTTTGTTGAGATCAACTTTTCTGAAGAGAATAAAAGCAGAGAACATTAGCTTTGTCCTCCTAAACAGATCAAAGCAAACATAACATGTTGACTTAATTACAATAAAGGCCAGGCTGCATCACCTCATGGCTGAATCTTGTTTTACAAGCATTTATTTATTTATTTATAGCCCCCTTTCCCCCCTCCCATTTCTTTCTGGTCCTCCCCCACCCCCCACTGGAACCACCCCATTTAAAAACAAAACAAAAACAGCTGGACACGCCCCTGTTACAGTAGCTAATACTGTGCAGACTCAGGTGTGCTTTTGAAAAGCAGCAACTGAACTCCAGCAGCAGCCCCCCCTCCACCACCACAACACACACACACACACACACACACACACACTGGAGTGGTCCATTAAGACAACACAGCATGGATATCTCTTTTAGGTTTGGACTTTTTTTTTTGTGGCAACAACAGTCCAAGTCCAGAGCTTTCTGGAGGCCCTTGGTAGAGGAGGAGAAGGGGGTGTTTGTGTAGCAGATAGATATTTGTCTGTGTCTCTTTGTGCGTCATCCTCCCCAACGGTTTGTGATCTTTCAGCCTGATATGGCTGCTCTTCTTGATGGGGAGATAGGAGGCAGGCAGGCAGCCCACTGAGGCTGGATCCCTGGGCTTATATTTTGGCGGTTGAGATGGGAGACGTGATAAAACTTGGCGGCGATCACTGCTGCTGATATCACAGAAAGCAAAAGACAGGGGGGGAGTGGGGGTGGGCAGATGGAAGGAGAGATGGAGGACGGAGGGTGCATTGTAATTACATGTGGCT
Source organism: Bujurquina vittata (assembly GCA_015106715.1). Taxonomy (NCBI): domain Eukaryota; kingdom Metazoa; phylum Chordata; class Actinopteri; order Cichliformes; family Cichlidae; genus Bujurquina; species Bujurquina vittata. Next base: position 32,838 of record VUQK01012769.1, read on the forward strand.
GTTGTGTGCCATTTTTCCCAGCGTCGCCGTTGCTGTTGTTGGTGGGTTTTGTTTGCGATGGACTGGGGGTGGATGTCTAGATAATTAAAAGAAGGAGAGAGAAAAGCAGAAGGGGAAGAGCGGTTGGAAAAAGTGTGGTGATAAGAGGAGGGGGGAGAGGGAGTGGAGGTAGATAGTGGGAAGAAAGAGATAGAGAAAGAGTGAAAAAGTGTGCTGCTAGATGAATGTGTTGTGGTGTGTTTTTTAATGGCAGCCCAGCCAGCCTGCTCTGCCGCTCCCCCACCCTCTACTCAGAAAGATGTTTGAGGCTGATAAGGAGGCCTGCTGATGGTAGATAGATAACAGCCTGCAGATCCACTCTGCTGATTGGGCCTCTGTGTGTGTGTGTGTGTGTGTGTGTGTGTGTGTGTGAGAGAGTGTGAGAGAGAGAGAGAAAAAGAGAGAGAGAGAACGCCTGGTTCCTATGACATCAGTGCTAGAGCTCAGAGGTCAGCATGAATAATGCGCTGCCTCCCACGGCTGAAAGCAAACCAGGACGCCTGCAGAGGCCAGACAAGGAAATCACCAGGCTGACCTACTCCTCCTCCTCCTCTTCTCTTCTTCTTTCCCTCTTTTTTCCTCCTTTTATTAAACACTGGTTAAAGTTCTTTGAAAACTTTAAAAATTAGTTAAAAAAAAAATATCTGCAGCTGCGTGAGAGGACTGCCAGCACGTGATTTCCATACAGATGCACAATAGAGGGATTAATTCATTCTTTGTGAGTGACTAAACTAAAACACACAAGCATGTCTAAATTCCACACACAACCAGAGGAGTCATGCAGCGCCTTGGTGGCTTTCCCTTTTGTTTTTTTTCCTGTGCTTTTTTTTTTTAGCTCCTCCTTTGTTCTGCTTTTAGCTTGATGTGAACTTTAGATAAGCCGCGGGGGCCCGATCTCTGCCGCAGATAGAGATCGCCAGGCGTGATTAGAGTTGTTATCAGGCCGGAGCAGGCGGGAGCAGCGACTCGGCTGCAATAACAACAGGCCCAGGCAGGAGCAGCCGGGGTCCAGACCCTGGCAATCAGTTCCAGCCCTAATGGGATTAATGTTGTTGTATAATTAGATGATAGGTGTGAATGCATTACTTTTCTCCCTCAGTCTCTTCTCACTCTCTCTCCTCCCCAACAAGCATCCTCATTGATTAATTTAATTCAAATTAATGGCACGAATTATTCCTTCCAGATTATGCGTACGATAGCACAGACATGTTGGGAAATTTTATTTGATGATTATCTCCTGTGTGTGTGTGTGTTTTAAATAGTCTCCTCTGTTAAAAGCGTGAAACTTTGAGAGCGTGCAGTAAGCGGCAGAGGAAGAAAAAGAGGAAAGGCGCAGCGTCAGCAGGATGACTTGCTTGATTCTACTGATATTAAAGCAGCTAGATGGTGACTGATTGGGTATCAACTGGCAAAGATTCTCATGCTGACGATCAGATAGCTCAGCGTGAGAGCTGCATGTGACTTCAGTCAGTCATGCCCATATATGTGTGTGGCGTCTGAAGTGGGGTGGGGACACAATACTGTAAACACTTTGAAAACATAGAAATAATCTAATTTTCAGTTGGCAGTTGAAGAGGATTAGATCAGCTTGAAGGTTTGGAGAGTGAAAAAAATACTTTCAGTCGTAGTTACATCATGTTGTTGTCATGGGACTCGCACGTTTCTCTGCTTCTTTTCTTTTTTCGATGTTTGAAATCGAACGATAACGATCTGATGAAAGCAGCAGTTTTGAGTGTTTTTGGTGAAGATGCCGCACGGATTGGCTCTTTCTCTGCTCTGGTGATAGGCATTTGCTCCTTTGCAAGAATATGTGGGTTGGCATTGTGGCTATCTGAGCGATGATGACAGAGAGAGAGTGTGTATGCGCGTGTGTATGGTCAGATATACCAAAGGAGGAAGTTGGCGAGGTTACAGAGGAAACACCGTTTGTGTTGAGTGTGTGGATGAGTTATTACCCTTTCCTGATATTTACCTGCGGGGACAGCCTTGTAGTGAATTATGACCCCCCAGCTCAGTGCGGTTGTAAACGGTTTCACCCCTGACCCCAGCACTGACGGCACTGTACTCGAGGGAGGAGAGAAAGCATTATGCACAGCGGCATAATCTACATACCGGCTGTTTGCTTTGGCACTAATTACACATCTGATAGCTCGACTTATGGGCGACGTGCTCTCTGTAACCTGAGGACTCAGCCTCATTCTGCTCAAGCAGCTGAGCAGATTCATTCATGTGACCCCACTGTGTCAAATACACAACACGGAGGTCAGTTATTGCTGGAGAAAACCTGTGTTTGTGAGTGTGTGGTGTGCCGGTGGGCCGTGTGGCTCTGATCTGTGGTCAGAGTGATTCCT
>VUQK01012771.1:0-14361 GCA_015106715.1 Bujurquina vittata
CTGAGCTATCATAAAACCAACAGATAAAAAGCATTAAGTCTTCTTACCTCTTAGTAATGTTTTCTTCAAGTAACTCCATACTTCACATGCTACAAAGAGCATACTGAATGGAAAAAATGAGTCCACAGCCAGACAAACACATAAACACCTGAAAAGGACACATTTATGGTAGTTCCTGCTAGAAGAGGTTTCTCGGAGGTCACATTCTGCTAAAAAACACACACACACAGCCTCATTCATAGCAATTCGTGATAATTAAAATTATTAAATTAATTGAATAAGTAGCATAGTAAGTGCAACAGTGATATTAATATGGCAATATTAAGCCAATATTTACCTATAGTTCACCTACTTAGGTGTTTTCATTATTTACTGTACCTGATTAGATGTCTGGATTAGGATGAATGATGACAATTTCTATCTTTATTACCAGCATTGCCCACCTATCTTATCTAATACCTGTGTGAGTGCAGGACCTCAGAAATATTTTAATAATATTTGTGTGTAGTATATGTGAATATTCAGTCAAACTGATGATCAAAGTGATAACCCAAACTTTTTCTTTTTTCAATTTCAGGTACAACAGTATAACTGTCCTGAAAGAAAATGATCTTTCAGGGCTTGAGATCTTGGAGCTGTTGATGCTACATAGCAACACTATACACACTACTGAAGATAGAGCCTTCAAAGACCTGAAGTCGTTACAGGTAAACTCTACAGTAAACAAATTAACTGTGTTAATTTCATTGCAATATGTAAAAACATATATTTTAAGCCTGCTGACATCATATGAATTAGTTCAGTATTTCTGTGATGACACATACGCAGATCAATAAGTAGGTCTTTTTGACATAAACCAGGAATTTTGTTTGTAATATCTGCTAGGAGGGATGGGAATGTGTAGCAAGTTCACAATCTATCTTCCTTTACTATTCTTGTGTCACATTTCAAATCATAATTTAATCAAATTTTTTTTAAAAAAATCAAAAAAGCATAAAAAAAACAACGCAAGTACCGGGGAAAGCACTGAGTCGTCCAATTATAAAAGCCCAGTATTATTTTCTTTATTAAAATTATAAAGTGCTTAAATTAAAAAAATCCAGACACATGTAGAGCTGTCGAAAAATGATTGATGCTAACCAGTATAAGTAAATCCAGAATAACGGCGAAAAAGAGTCCAGACTTGGAAAAAAGAGTTGCATCAATTCTTTTCTGGCACATTTTCACAAAAATTAAACACCTCATTTTCCACAGAGAAAGCATTATTGTTGGGCCTTGTAATGGAATCAATTGTGTTGCATTTCACAAAAATGTGTGTGTGTTTGTGTGTGTGTGTGTGTGTGTGTGTGTGTGTGTGTGTGTGTGTGTGTGTGTGTGTGTGTGTGCGTTATGTAAAGGATGGTCTCTAATGATTAGTTCCTTGCACTTTTCCAGACTAAATAAATAGTTTGACAATAATTCATGGTTTGTCTATGAAAATGCTGTTGTGTGTTGACATAATAGTCTTCAGTCATCATTGTTTTACCAAACATTTCCATTTTCCTAATTGTGTTTTCAAAGGTCCTGAAGATGTCATACAATAAAGTAAAGATTATCAACAAAGAGACGTTCAAAGGCTTGGACAGCCTGCTGAGACTCCACATGGACCACAACCACATTGAGTTTATAAACCCAGAGGCTTTCTTTGGCCTCACCAACTTAGAATTGGTTAATCTGGAGGGTAACTACCTCCAGCAGCTCCACTCGGACACATTTATCACACTGAGGCACAGCCAGGTTTTCAGGATATCCACAGTAAGAAACATCCACCTGTCAGACAACCTTCTCACCACTCTGCCTGCAGACATTTTCTCAGGCTGCAGTCAGCTACAAAGTGTCTTCCTCCACGGCAACCCCTGGAAGTGTGACTGCCGTATGAAATGGTTCTCATTGTGGGCACAGAGAAACACAGGTAAGGAGTGCATATAAAATTGGAGCATGGTTAAAAGCTAAGAGAGCCACTTACTGAATCTAAACAGTTTCTTTTGCATTAAAGCCAAAGAAACTTTCTCCAAACCTTCGTAAACCGACATTTGCTACCAGCTTTAATAAGACACATCTGGTGAAGTTGTTGGCAGCATTTGTTGTTGTACTCAGGTTTTCACAGAAGTATGTTTTTCTCTTAAAACCTAATAGTGCATGGGATTGTATCCCAAGCAAGAACAGCATATCCAAGAGAAGCATATAAATCTCTGCAGAGACATTAGAGGAAGCAGATATCATATCGTTTTTTTCTCACGAGGGCCACAGAAAACAGTGAAGGCACAGAAGAACAAAAGTTTTACATTTTATTTATGACTTGGAAAGTGCAAAGGTCAACTCAAATGTCACAATTGTGTATTGCGATTATGAACTTTTGTGGTTCACGAGTTTTACTTGCCAGTTTTGCGTTGGCTGGAACATAACAGTGAAAGTGTAAATTTTCTTTTCTTCCATGAATCCAACTAACCGTTGAACTGCTCAATAACTGTTTCCAGGTGTGCTGAAATGCAGGCAAGACAGGAGATATCCCAGAGGCCTGTGCCCCGTTTGTGAACATCCTGCGCTTAACCACAACAGACCGCTATACAATCTTCCCAACGATGCCTTTACTTGTACCAAACCTTGGATCCATCCCCATCTAAAGCAGAAAAACATTAGCCTCGATGAAGGAGACTTCATTCCTGTTTTCCCCAAGGACTTTATTGCCCCATTAGGCTCAATACAAATGAACCTGACTGACCAGTTTCACAATGATGCCAGTGTAACCTGCACTGTACAGAGGCCAACTGCTTTTGAGAACCTGACACAAACCTTGGAGGAAGAGGAAGGAAACAACGTCACTGTGTTTACCACTGGCATAACAACATATTTGGTGTGCAATATGAACTATGAGCACATTCAGCAACTGTGGCAGATCCTAGCCACCTACAGCGACTCTCCAATGAGGCTAGAGAGAGGTTTAATGCTGGCAAGAAGCCCAGAAATGGTGTACCAGTATAGTCAGATAAAAACAAAGGATCTAGAGGAAGAAATTCACACAAATATTGAGGCTGAGATTAAAGCCTCCCCTGCATGGTTAATGCAGGGAGAAGTGAGTTTCCAGCTTGACCGCACTACTACCACCTTCTCTGCTCTGCACATTAAGTACCAGTCTGTGGTAAACCTACGTATGGAAAGCACCCCACCTAAGAGAGACCGCTATTCCTGGGTCATGATCAAACGAGATAATCAAACCAAGACTGAGTACACTGTACTTACAGGTGGGAATCAAAGATTTACTCCTAATAGCTCAGTGATGTGACTTTTACTTACTGTAGGGCAACATGCACCCATAACTGAACTCTTAACTTCTGCATGAAAATATATAGAGCATTTCAACTGCTAAATCAGAAAGCATTGTAAAAAATGAATTCAGATTTTATTTTCTTTATTAATACTTTATCAAATGCTTACTTTTTTACCTAGGTGGTGTGGTACAGTTTGACTGCCAAATCCAAGGTGATCCAAAGCCTCTGTTGGAGTGGATTTTACCAGATGCAAGCAAGGTGAGAGCTCCTTATTCCAGCGAGGACAGGAGAATAGTAATTACTGCTGATGGGAAGTTCACTCTTCGAGGTACAGATACCTCTGACACAGGCCTCTACTGGTGCATTGCCACAAACTACCTGGATGCAGATATCCTCATCTTTCGAGTGACAGTTCTGTCCCCTGATGTGGAACAGGCTGAGGTCAATGGTGTCGAGCTCTCCAGGCCACTGGGTGAAAAGCTTGTTTTTGACTGTGGCTCCTCAGCGAGTCCTGACGCCTCAGTATCTTGGATTCTCCCTGACCACTCAGTACTGGAAATGTTTCACGGGAATAGAAAGGTCTTTAAGAATGGAACACTATTGATTCAGGGTCTCACAGCGAGGGATCGAGGATTTTATAGATGTGTAGTTGCTAATCATCTTGGAGTTGATCTGCTTGTTTCTCAGGTGACAGTAACTGACAAAATTCCCGAGACGGCAATGGTTTTTGACAGTGAGGGATCAGGGATGGTGAGGGAGGTCACAATGGATCCTAACTTGGCACAAAATACAGCCAAACTCAGTGAGATACCCCACTCTCAGTCTGCTGACATAACAAGCCAGGAATCCAAGACTATCACTTCAGATCGACCTTACCCCAGACACAGATCACGTGGGAGAATAGGTTTTGGAGGTAGACTGGGACAGAGAAGGAGGGGGTCAGTCCACAACAGACACATCTGGAGCAGTAGGGTCTTTAATAAAGTTTCCAGGAAAGTAGACCCACAGAAGTTTGCAGAGTTTATGAAAAAAGCTCAAGATGGCTCGAGAAAAAAGAGTGATATAGAGAACGAGGGACCAAAATATGAAGACACACACGCTGGCTATTCTGGTGATAATGAAATTGGCTCTGGTGAGGGTCAAAACAACCATCTCATTGTTCTCCCAATGATAGTGCAACCAACAGCAGATAATCCACAAAGAATATTTGGTCAAACTGAAACAGTAACAGTCACACAAATAGGTGAGGGACATATTTTAGCAACAGTGGAAAATGACATGGAAAACAGATTCAGCAAACACATTCATTCAAGTAAAATAATAGAAAATAGAAACATGCCAATGACAGAGCCATACATGCAGTCCACATATATGCCAATAAAGTCCACATTCACAAAAGGTCCGGAGTTGATTGGGACAAATGAGTTTCACACCCTTGAAAGAACCAGCATGCCACCCTTGAACCTGCAACCAGTCCAGCAAACTGTGACAGACTCTTCACAAGAAACCCAACTCCAGTTATCAGGAGAAGCACCTGCAGAGCCAGAGACATCCACGGAGGGTGCATTTTTTTCAACTACAGACCCTAATGTTACTCCAATGAGAGATGAACCAGGCCCAGTGGACCTAGTCATCCACACAGACCCTTCAAGCCAGACCACATTCACAGCAGTCACCACTACAAACAGACAGCAAGACAAGATCACTTTCCACACTACCCAGACAATAAAAGCCCCACGCCTGCCTGCAGGATCTACTATCATCTCCCGGCAGCACATACACATCATCCCACGCAAGGACAACAGAGGAAAGGGTGGCAGGAGGACCTTCCAAGGCCGCAGAAGAATCATTAAACCCAACAGGATTCATGACATACAATCCTTTATAAATAAACTTAAACACTCCACTATACGTAAAGAAGAGAATGTCTCTGTACCATATCAAACCCACCTGACCACAGGTAAGAAACCTTGTTGTTAAAACCTTGTGGTTTTGTGCTTAAATGTTGTATTAATACTAAGTGTATAAATCATTAGTTATGAATCTATCAATCATTTTTTACATTGTTCATTTTTTTCCCAGTCTGTAACTTTGATACGGATAAAAAGAAGAAAGCAACCACTGATCTGCAGGTGGTCAGACCAACAGCATCTCCCAGTCCATCGCTACACAAAACAGATAGACCTGCCTCTACAGAAAAAACTGTTGCTTCTACCACAAGTCATTACATGACTTCAAATCCTCCATTCACCAATGCTGAGTCTAGATCAGAGATCTCCAGTGAGTACATAACATCAGCAGGTGCCCCTGAACTGGATCCTACAACTGAGCCATTTTTTATTACAACTAAAGAATTATCAGTCCCCACCACAGCCACTACTGCATCTGCCTCTAAGGTTATACGGGGAAGAATTCCTTGGAACAAGTTGTTTGGAAGCAGAGGAAAGGAAAGGATGCTTAGCAGGCTTAGGAAGCCATTAGCCACACCAAAAACCTCAACTAAAGCTGAAACAACACTGACCCTAACCACAACCAGTCTTCCTATGCCTGTTACTTCTGCAGACATATTGGTTGAAGCGGCTACTTTCTCACCATCCAGACACACGCAGAGCAAAGAAAGTTCCTTAGATGATGACTATGGAGATACATCCTCTGCTGATTTTCAGTTCACAACACTGAGCTCCAGCTTGCACCAAATACCTGTTACTAGTTTATCTGACTACTCCCGGTCATATACCACTGCTGAAACGCCACCAGAATTACAAACTCTACCCTCTCCACCCACTGTCAAACCCATTCATCAGGTAAATCCAGATGTAACATTGTCATCTGGGTCTGGAGGACCACCTGATAATTTGCATGTAATCAGACAGAGGCCTGGTAGGACAAGAGGACGACTTGGGAGGAGAAGGATGCCCTTTAGGGGAAGAAGACCACTAAGGAAACCTGGAATTCCTACTACAACAACTGAGGCATCAACTACAGAGGCAACAAGCACAGAAACCACAGTAGAGGCAACCACACAACCACAACACACTGTTTCAATCTATAATTCCCTGAACACACCATCTCGAAATGATAGCAGAACCACACTGGTTGACCAAAGATCCAAGGAGGAGAGTGACCTATATGAGGAATTTGACTTGGCATCTAGTGGTTCCTCAACCAACACTACCACCCAGACATCTTTGATTACCTCAGCCACATATGATCCTGCCACTACCCTGATACCACATATAGCAAAAGGAATTTACACAACACCTCATACCAGAATCCACAGCAACATCAGACCACCACCACAAAGGAACAATGGTGACACCAGTCATAGGTTAGGAATTAGACCTACTCTAAAAAGCAGTGGAACTGAAGGCAATAGAGATAACTCTGACACATTGACCATCCTTTCAGCTCAGCAAGGATACAATGCCAGCACCCTCTCACCTTACACCACGAAGAAGGATACTGCCATCTCTACTATTTACACTCAAGTCTCACAATATGAAGCTACCAGTGCCAGTTATGCTGGCTTTGAACCCACTACAAAGGCTCTGACAAGCAAACCCAAGATAGTGGGAGGAAATGCAGCTAGCTTTACTGTTCTGTCTAACTCAGATGCTTTCCTGCCATGCGAGGCTGTTGGAAACCCACAGCCAGTTATAACATGGAAGCAATTCTCCTCAAGCACAGGTACAAAAAAAACCCATCCAATCTTATCATTAGGAACAGCAAAATGTGGAAAATGTTGAGATATGAGGTGGCAATATTTGGAAAGAGCATTTGTTGTCAGGTACAAGCATAAGCATAAGCATATATATAGAAACACTGTACAAGACAGTGAGAAAAAAAAAATCAGATTTCAGCTTGACAATTTGGAAATGTTGCTTTACATTTTGTGTTCCATTACCAAATGAAAAAAATATGAATATGATGAAACGGTGGTTGAAAACAGAAATACAGTAACACTGCTATTAGCACTAGTGCCAGTTATTTTGAGTGATTTGTGTAGAATGTTTTGGATGTTTTGAAGGAAAATATTTCATTGACTCTGATCTTTTTGTCTCACAGGAAGAACCATTACCATTAAAGAGAGAATGGGCAAGTATGAGGTGTTGAGCAACGGCACACTGTCCATCCCAAATGCCAATGTTAAGGACCGAGGCCAGTACTTCTGTCTAGCTGAGAACATTCACGGATCAGACAGACTTATTATCACCCTCTCTGTGGTAGCCTATCCCTCACGCATTCTAGAGCCAAAAATGCGTGAGATAAAATCTTATGCGGGAAGCACAGTCGAGTTGAAATGTAAAGCAGAAGGCCGGCCCATGCCTGTGATATCTTGGATCTTGGCCAACCGTACTCAAGTCATGGGTCAAAACACAGAGAAGGGAAGAGCATCAGTATCTGCTGAGGGGACTCTGGTTATTGAGCATGTGTCTGTTTATGACAGAGGTCATTACAAATGTATTGCCAGTAATCCTGCTGGAGCTGATACTGCTACGGTCCGACTGCAGGTTGTGGCAGCTCCACCAGATATCATGGAGGAGAAGCGCCAGCAGCTAAAAGCTGGTCTTGGCCAAAATTTATGGCTGCCCTGCACTGGTCATGGCACCCCTCAGCCTACTGTTTACTGGGTTCTCCAAGATGGGTCAACAATACGATCCAACAGGCCTGTAAGTGACACACGGATGTTCATGTATGAGAATGGGACTCTTCACATTAAGACTGTGACTCCAGCAGATAGTGGAAAATATGAATGCATTGCTACCAGCTCTACTGGCTCAGAGCGAAGGGTCTTGACTCTGACAGTAGGAGCACACGAATCTGCACCTCAGATAGTGGCCATATCCCAGCGTTTGACTGAGCTGTCCTATGGGGATCAGTTAAGACTAAACTGCTCAGCAACAGGAGACCCTAAACCTAGGATAATCTGGAGGCTGCCTTCCAAAATGGTGGTGGACCATTGGCACAGGTAAAAATGCCTTTATTCATAGAATAGGTAATTAGAATATTTTTAAATTACCATTATATGATTAATAATTCAATGTGCATGATTTGTAATCTATCAATTAGAAAATATGTTGAGGTCTAGTAAACATATTATTGAAGAAAAGTGGACGAAAATCACCAAAACAAACTTATTTTTGCCTGTAGTTTCTCATGAAACACATACTGTAATGCTTACCAAAGTACACAATATGTATTTACATATGTTTCCACCCTTTTTTTTTTAGGTTTTGTTGCCTGCACTGATCCTTTGGTCATTCCTCTTAAATATATAAGCAGATCACTAATTTGACTGAGTAATTACTCTTTAAATGTGAGGAAATAAAATGCAAATGAACACAGTCAAATCACAGAAGTCATTGTTTATGTCTGAGGGAATTAAAGCATTAGCCTCTTCAGTGTCATAATAAAACAAGCCTGGGACATATTTGGAGAATTATCTAAATGCCAGTTTTGTAACTGCACATTAATATCATTAAATGTTTAGATAAGTCTCTCCATATTCTTATTTGTTTCTCCAGGATGGGCAGCAGGATACTCGTCCTCGATAATGGTTCTCTTATTGTTAATACTGTGAGTGATAAAGATGCTGGAGATTATATCTGTGTGGCCCGAAGCAAAATTGGTGATGATCTACAAGTTATGAAAGTCAGTGTATCAATGAAGCCAGCCAAGATAGAGCCTAAGCTATACAGCAAGAAGCAGGTGCCCTATGGTAAGGACTTAAAAGTGGACTGTAAAGCCTCAGGAGCACCAAAACCAGAGATCTCCTGGGGTCTACCAGACGGTACAGTGGTCAACAGCGCTCTGCAGTCTGATGCCAGCAGTAGAGGAGGACGGGAGCGTCGCTACACTCTGTTTGAAAATGGAACTCTTTATCTAAACCAGGTATTGTATCAAACAGAAGCTGCACAAATGATATCAATACATATTTCAAAATTGACATTAGTCTCATTTTTCTCTAGGTTGGAATGACAGAGGAAGGGGACTACACCTGCTATGCTGAGAACCAGGTGGGAAAAGATGAGATGCATGTACATATCAGCGTGGTTACAGCTTCCCCCAATATACGTCCACACAGCCAGACCTCCGCCAGAGTGAAGCCTGGAGGGAGCATCCGCTTTGACTGTGAGGCACTCGGGGAGCCTAAACCCAAAATATTGTGGATGCTTCCCAGTAATGATGTAATAGCAGCATCAAGTGAACGGTACTTAATGCATGTTAATGGTTCTCTTGATATTAGAGATGTTAACGTAGTTGATGCAGGGGAGTATGTTTGCATGGCTCGCAATCCTGGTGGAGAAACCAGAAAAGTTTACAAGCTTGACATAGATGGGAATCCACCTGTGATCAATGGCTACCGACATAACAGAACTGTCATTAAAGAAATAGCATCTAAATACTCCAGGAAACTCATAGATTGTGTGGCTGAGGGGGATCCCACTCCTACTATTACTTGGATCATGCCTGATAACATCTTTCTAACAGCGCCATATGTTGGTAGTAGAATTAACGTCCACCAAAATGGGACATTAGAGATACGTAATGTGCGGCCGACTGATACAGCAGAGTTCATTTGCCTGGCTAGAAATGATGGAGGAGAGGCAGTAATGGTAGTGCAGCTGGTTGTAACAAGTATGCTCCAAAGGCCAATCTTCAAGAACCCATTCAATGAACGTGTTGTGTCTCAGAATGGGAAAGCCACAGTTCTGAATTGTTCTGCTGATGGACAGCCAACGCCAGAAATCATTTGGACTTTACCTAATGGAACACGGCTTACTGGAGGAACCAGTCGTGGATCTCACCACCAAATAAGCAATGACGGGACTTTGGTCATCCACAGTACTCACAAAGAAGATGCTGGGAAATATCGCTGTGGTGCCAAGAATCTTATGGGCTACATAGAAAAGCTAATAATTCTGGAGATTGGGCAGAAGCCTTACATCCTGACAAGGCCCAGGGGTGTTATACGCAGTATATCTGGGGAGCCCCTCTTCCTTCACTGTCTATCTGATGGGAGTCCCAAACCAAGAATTTACTGGACCATCCCTGGTGGCCACACTCTTACTCGCCCTCAAGTCCTCGGGCGCTACCAGCTGGCAGAGAATGGTACTCTTGTAATTCAGGACACTACCCACCACGACCGTGGAACCTACATTTGCAGGGCTCAGAATGATGCTGGGGAGGCTATACTTACTGTCCCTGTTTTTATCATTGCCTACCCTCCAAGAATCACAATAGGGCCACCTGCCAGTGTGAGAAGAATGACTGGAAGACCTATTCAGCTCAGCTGTGCTGCCACCGGGATCCCCAAGCCAGAGATCACCTGGGAGCTTCCCGATCATTCAGTTCTATCAGCAGCAGAAAGGGGACGGCCTATGGGTAGTGAACTGCTCCACCCTCAGGGCACGCTAATCATCCAGAAGCCCACAGCCTCTGACTCTGGAACATACAAATGCCTTGCAAAGAACCACATAGGTACAGACTCAAAGGTCACATATGTACTTGTAGTGTGATTAAAAAAATAGCTGAAGAATGACAGTATATGCAAATGTAAACATTAACAGACACGTATTTACTGTCTGGTGTCTGCAGCACTACAGTACCTATTGTCTCGTGGATTTGTGAAGCTCAAGACATGTGGAATATAAAGGGTGATTCTGTAAGCAATTAACAAAGCACAAGGAAATGGAAATTTTAAAGGGATTTTTGTTTTTTTGTTTTTTTTTTAAAAAGGAAAATCTTGCCTGGGGCTGCATGGTTGTTAATTTAACATTGGAACCGGGAGTCTGGAAAATCAGCGTTTGTATTCATTTGGGGTGGTCCTCATGGGATCAAAAGAGCCAAATCAGAGAGCCAGACCTAAAGTGGTTTCACTGACCTGCTGGTGGGCATAGTAGCCAAACAGGAAGACAGAAATTATGCAGCAGATTGAAAGAAGAAAAAAAAAACTTTCAAGACCAGAGGCCTTTGCTGTCGAGGCAAATAGCTTTGTCACTTAACAGCAAATGAAAAAGACAACAGAGTATATGGTAAAATATCTTTCAAGAGCAGTTCTTTGAGCTTTAGTGAGGAAAAGGTTTTATTAAAAAAAAGGCTTGTCTTACACTGGACACGGTACATTTTGTGTGTGTGTGTGTGTGTGTGCGTGCGTGCGTGTGTGTGTGTGTGTGCGTGTGTGTGTGTTGATAAAGGTTTATATAGATTCTTTTATGTTTATTTGCAACACAATGGAATATAATACACATTACCAATCTATTGTGCTGTACATGAAAATTTACAGTAATGTTATACATTATGCCAATATTACAGCCTTTGTTTATCTATTTGTACAGTAGTATCTACTTTATCAAAGTATGAGATCAAAACATGACATTAAAAAATAAAAAAATGGCTCAGTCTTTTTATATTACTGGTTACTCAGTTGGGGATAAAAGAAAGAGACAGGGAAGAGCAGGGGGGGTAAAATATAGGCAGCAAAAAAGTCACAAACAGAAGTGGACTCAGCCCTGGAATTTTAAGTGCAATGTGAGCTCAGGCCAGCTGTGAAAATATCTCTTGACTGAGTTTGTCAGTGGGCAGGATCCACAAGGGAGCCATTCCTTTTTGCTTGTAATGCACTCTGGTTATACAGTGCTCCTGCAAATTAAACTGAAAGGTGAGGAGAAATGTTAATTTCAGAAGAAGGGAAGTTAAAATGAGTTCATATTGCTTCTTCCAGTGTTATTTGAAAACATGCATTACATACTGGACAGCACGGTGGCATGGTGGTCAGCACTGTTGCCACAGCAAGAAGCTAGAGTGCAAATGGTTGTTTGTCTCTCGGTGCTAGCCCTGTGTACCCTGCCTCTCACCCTATGGCATCTGACATACGCACCAGCACAGTCCTGAAAAGGAAGAAACTGATTGATACATGCCATATACATCATGTAAGACATATTATGTTTGCTATGTAACCACACTTACTTGGCAAATTTACACTATGTCCTTGTTCTAAAGAAATATATACAGAGAATCTTACTTCAAGCCATGCTCTCTGATTTAACAACTGGAATACATTTCTCAGTAAACTACCCCAGTTTTGAATTCCCTATAATGGTGCACGCTTTAAAATGGGCAAACCTTCCCGTACGCAAGTCCATATAAATAATGTTGTACCTATTAGTAGGCATGTTTTTGTGATTTCTGTAAAAGGAAACAGAAGATGAAGCTTTAAAATGTAATTATGAATCAGTCTCAGATATTTTGAAATGCTGTATTCACTATAATGTATCTGTCTCTGATCAAAACGTGTCAGAATCCTGGTGCTGGAGTGTGATTGACTGACAACCTTAAACACTACCGAACTATTAATCATTGGAACGTACAATATGTTCCAATAAAAGAATTTTTGAGATTGCAGGAAAAAAAGAAAAAACACATTTTTCCAAAGTTTAAAGCCAGTGTGATATGACCCAGGCAGATATGTGGGGAAAGGGAATTGTCCTCCATAAACTCTGGAATGTGAAGTACTTGCTATGTGATTTGAGAGAAAAGTGCTTTCATATGTGAGTTTGGTGACAAACAAACACAAATCACAGTGGTTATAAAGGACCACCTATTCTTTACATCAATTACGTCAATGTAAAAGACAGTTCATCATTCACAGCGGGTGCCCTGGTCAGACGTGGATGGTGAAAAGTTTATTTGTTCGGTTCTGGTTTTGCAGTTCATGTTCAGGGAATGATGGAGTTTATGTTCCACTGACTTGGATGTTTATGAGGATTTTCAACATGTGATTTTCTCATTTTCTCCTTTTCCCTTGAGTATTTAAAGGAAGAGAGTGGAAGTCTAACACGTACTGTTTAAAATAAGGTTTTATGAGGAGCTACTGATAGAATCACTGTGAGGGGGGGAGGGGCATTTTTTTCACCTTTGTCACTTTTAAACCTAATTGCTCGCCACAGCTTTTGAAGCCAGGCTTTTCAAACATGAAGAGCTACACTACTACCATGTTGCAAAAAGAAAAGCACAGCCTGCTTTTACTCTGAGTGAGAGGTAAGTTGACTTATGGCCACTGCTTGGCCACCTCGAAGGCTCTGGAAAAACAGTGCAAATCTCAGCATCAAATGACTTCTTGCTGGGAAGATTGTGGCCATTAGTAACAGTCCAATCATGCTGTAATAAACACAAGATAAGTTATACAGTCCTCCATCAGATTGGGGATATTTCCTTATAAATTATTCATCATTGTAATTTGCCTTGCTGCAACAATATTCTGTTCTATTGTTTTGGACAACCTATTGAGTCTTTGTTTATTTTTTAAATAATAGTCATCAGTAACTGATTCTAGTCTTCATCTTTAATGTGCAAAAATTTCCATCTCCACCATCCCATCTGATGGGAGTTCAAATATTCTCAGGTAATCAGCAAGTCAATGACTCGACTAAGTCTAATGCGTTTAAATTCTCTAAAATTGAAGTTTTTACTTTGTCACTTGTTTTTATGATGCTTTGTGTCTGGTTTAAGCAATCTTCTATCATGTAGCAGTGTTTCATTTCCTCTCCCAATAAACAGCTCCTAAATCGTTTTTATTTAGATTTTAAAGAAGAAAATGAGCTATATCCACTATCTGACAACACATATGATGACTTGTCATAGAAAGATGTGCATAATGGCTTATAAGAGTGAGACATTAGGAAGAATACTAGGGCAAAATGAAATGGGGCAGTAATATTATTAGGTGTACCTGTTCTGCCCATGCAAAGGTTAAAAATAGTTCAGAATAATTTAGTGATAAAAATGTCATAATTAATCTTTGATGGTTCATATTGTGAAAAATAGTAATTTAGTTAAAAAAGAAAATTCTATGCAGGCAGTGTTAGGCTGTCTATGTTTCGTTTGAGGGTGACGTCAGGGGTTGCAATGCATTGTGGGTAGTGGAGGCAGACATCAGTGCACGGGAAAAGTTTGCAGCAGAAACCTGCCAATCCACGCTTGTACTTCGCCTCCTGTGTCTTGGTTCTTTGTTTGCACCATCGAAAGCAATGGCTGTGAGTCTGAACTGTGT
>VUQK01012773.1:13161-25988 GCA_015106715.1 Bujurquina vittata
TAGGGTGTTTGTGTTTGTGTTTCTGGTTTTAATGACTTCAGCTGCTCAGGCTCTGGTCTCTCTCTCTCTCTCTCTCTCGTTCGAGGGGCGGAAGGGTGGATGTGTTAGCAACTCAGACGTTCAAAATAAGGCAACCATTGCCTGAGGATATTGACACACACCTTGAGGCAAACGCGTGCTGTGATTTAAAAAAAAAGTGGGACAAACATGTTAGCGCACAGCCCTTTTCTACCTCTGGATCCTAAACCAGAGTTTTGTGCATCAGTGAACCAGATCCAAGCAGAGGATTTTTTGTTTTGTTTTCACATCTGTCTGTAAAAAGGTAAGAACCAATGCTGCATGCACCCGTGTGCACGCAGTTTTGCTACTGTGAATTTCAACACTGTTGAAACAAAAAGACAAGTTAGTTTTACCCCTATTAGCTGAAAGAAACACACACAATCATACCCACAGATGAATGTCATGGCTATAAATCTTAACACAGCAAAACTCTCAGCTTGTCCCCTAATATCAGTTTACCTAACCTCATGCTGTTTCTCTCGCTTCAGGTTTTCCTTCTCTGTTTGCCACACTTTCTCCAGTTTCATTAGCTGTTGTTTGATCAATCTTAGGTTTAACAGCAAAGTGTGAAACATTTTGGGATTATCTCTGAATCTCGTTGCTGAATGTCACACCCTTTGGACTATATATAGTATACACAGTCAGCGTATTTATAAGTGTGCAATACTGTACCTCACTCAGTTAGACCTTAGTCACACAGATCTAGAGACTGTAGCCTGCTTTTGCTAGGGAACAATACATGTTCCCTGACCAGTTGGGGAGTGATTGCTGGCAGTTGCTAAGTTAAATAAGCTGCAAAGAGCATGCTGCAACTGATATGTTTGGTTGCTAGCAGATTGCCATGGTTGCTTGTAGCTTGCAAGGAAGGTGCTTAATTATCTGGAAACACTCTCCAACTACTTTTCAAGTGGTAGAAAAACCAACATCTTTCAAATTGCGCCACTTTTATTTTAGAGATGAACAGCCTCTGTTTCCAGTTTGTGTTACACTTTTCACAGTTGCATTATCAATTAGAAAAGTGTTGGCAAGTATTTGCAGACAATTCTGCATCTTCTTCCCAAACTACGGGCAACTCCTGCAATCTGCTAGCAACCAAAGTAATCACAAGGCAGTTTTCAGGGCAACACCATATATTTTTTGGACCAGTTTCACCACCAGTGACTGCAAAAAACTTTCAGCAACCATTCACCAGCTTTTTGGAGAATACACATTTCTCCCTCAGGGCCAGTAGTTGCCCATTGGTTACCGTGACCTGTGTGATTGGACAGTATGTACAGATTTAAGGCTATGAAACAATATAGTATTATAAAATATATGAAAGCTCTGGACTAAACCGGCCAGCTATTGCATGTGTTCAGAGTTCTTCACCAAACCTTGGTGTCACAGATCCAGAATGGTCTACCCAGTTACTGTATTTGAATAGTTTAGGAGGTATCTGGTGTCTGGAATTCAAAAAATAGTTGTGTGATTAACTAAAAAGTAGGCTAATCCAAAGTATAATAGGAAGACTAATGTAGTGCAAGCAGAGGAATTTGAATTATTTTAGGAATGCATTTTTTTAGATCCAAATCTGAACAGCTTAACAGTGAGGACTGCACATTGCATGTTTACAACAGCAGTTCGCCACCACTTTTCTGTTGTACTGCCTTTGTGTGTTTTTAGTGGCCTCTACATCTGCTCATTTTTTAGAATGCTTTTGATCAAATTTCTTCTGTGGACTTCTATCTTACCCCAGCTATGATAGCAAGATTTTCACCTCAAGACTGAAGATGTGAATACATAGTTTTGATTGACAACCAGTGATTATTTCATAGCTTTGATTCCAGAAAATAGAGGCGCCGAATAATAAAAGTTAGGAAAACAAAAAAAACTAAACCTGTGCTAAGACTGCATATACATGTTTTTATTTTTGAATTGTATGTGTTTGTTATGGATTTAATTCTAACAAGACATTTAAAAAAAATATTCAGATAAGTTGAGCAATTCACAAAAAAAGAAAATAAAAAATATAAAAAACCCAGAAAATCTTATTGTCACGGTCTGCGGGATGTGCAGACCAAGTGTTTGTGTTGAGGACCCAAATGCAGATGCAGGGTGAGTTCAACAAAAAGCGAGGCATTTATTGAACAGATCCACCAGCCATTAACCTCTCTATATGGAGAAATTGCAACTGTCCTGTGCATCCTCACCGTTCAAGTAGCACGAAGAGAGGGATTGTCTGGTATGGCTTCTTGTCAGTGCACAGTTCAAAAGCTAGCATCCATGATGGATTTTTTTTAGTGGACATGGTATGAGAAATTTGCACATCTGTGAAAGTCCAGTAGTGAGGATAGAGAATATATAATTATGCGACATAGGCTTCCATCCACGTGCACATACATGGCATGGCTCTGTAGTAAAACATTCTGGGTCTTATACTGGTCTTACTGCAGTTCAGACCTGTCACCCATGCTAGACATTTACTGCATTATGAAATGAAAAATAGGACAGATTAATCTGTTAAGCAGCTGACGCCTCAGTTTATCTCCTCCTTAAGGTGTTGCTAAAAGAAGAGGTGATGCAGAGGTGTAAACATACCTCGTCCCAACATTTTGGAATCCGTTTTTGGCTTTAAATGAAAAACAAAACAAAACTTATACTATTGTACTATTATCAGTTAAAAAGAGCTTACAAATAGCTTACATTCGGTTTCCCCAACCTTTATAATGAGCTGTATCTAAAAATCCTGCTGTGCTCCGGGCCTTTGCATTGCCTCGGTCTTTTAAGAAACGTAATAACTACAGGGCTTAAAGCCACCAGCTCTGGCCTTTGGACCTCTGCTGCCACATCCTGTGAGCAGTGGCTTTTAAAACTTTTGTCTTCCTCTCTCCATAGCTTTCTTCCTCAGCAAAAAAAAAATGCCCTTGTTTTTCTTTTCTTGCTCATTAAACCGCCAACAATAAAACACTGAATCAATAAGCGCCCTCTATATCGTTCATTTTATTCTTTGCTTTTTTTGATCATTCTCTTCTTCCTCTTTTGAAGTACCAGATTTCTCCAGAGCAGTGCTGGAGTGTGGCCTGTGTCTTTGAGGCAAACCTCATCTCTTCCCAGAAATTACCACTTAAAGGGAATTCCTTTTCCAGCGAGCGAGCCTGCAGCAGTGCGTCTTTGAGCATTTGATGGTTTGATAGCTATAATTTGCTTAAAATAACACCAATAAATTTATGAAGCGGTAAATAAATGCCTAATGCACCAAGATGAAATGCAATACACCCTTTGATACTCTAGAACTCAAGAATGTCTTTGTTTCTTAATTTCTATGGAATGTTTCCTTTAAGGTGTTGTTACAAATATACTTTTGTTATATGTGCATGTTCTTGCACTTTTAGTTTATAACTACAGCCTGTCAATTATCTCAAAAGTACAGCTTAAACAAGCACTTTTGTGGCATTAGGCTAAGCTGTAATCTCACAGTATTCTGCAATATTATACATACTTGCCCAGGGCAAGAGGATTTACATTAGTGCAAAGGCACCATAACACCGACTTAAAGAAGTAAGCAGCTAAAAGAGAAGCAGCATTAATGGTATTATAACAAGTCAGTTGCATTTGCAATACATTCTTCAGGCCTGGCCAATAGGAGAAGGCAGCATCTTTCAAAAACAGGGAAAGCCCTAAGCATTAGTAACTGACAGACTTTGTATTCAAACTGCCGCCTCTCTTTTCTTCACATCCACCTTCCCCTCAGTTCATGTCAGAAGTAGCTGTCGTGCTCATTCCGAGCAGACACTGAACACCTCAGCTTAGTGTACCGAGTTGGTTAGCTTCCTCCGAGGCTGACCTGAAAGGTGAGACGGTAAGATTTCAGCTGAGGCTCCAGCTTGGGTGAGAGCACTTTATAAGCGCTTTTCATCAGTATGTAAAAGACATGAAGACAATCTTTCAAGTTTATTTACCCACACCCAGGTGTAAATTGGAAATGGTATTTGATATGCACACATTTGTGTACTTGTACTGATCCATGGATGGAACCACTCATGTTGACACAACACGACAAACTGCCACTAATCTCCATCACACCTGACCTGCTCCATCCCCGGGTCAGACTTAAGGGTCATCACATGACCAGAGATGAGGGCCAATAATCTGGTTTATGACTGGCTGGAAGATAGTGACTGTGGACATTATTTCCTACCAATGGGATCAATTGCATAAAGTAACAAAATCCCATTGGTGTTGGGCAATAAAAAGGCAGGTGCAGTTAACAAATCTCTGTGTACTTGTGCAGATATTAAATTAGCCTTTTAATCTAGTTCATGACAAGAGATGAGCTCCTTTTACACGAGAAGCGCCAGAACCACAGCCTCCTCTCTTTTAATGACAGAATAAACAAACCGGTAGACATAATAGTGCAGCACTTTTGTCAAGAGAAAGGGCAGAGAGCTAGTTAAATAGGGAGTCTGGCCCCACATGAAAAGAAACGCAGAGGAAAGACGCCTGGGTGTTCCTCAAGCATTGTTGAGCCGTCTGCCTTTGAGGGACACCTGTCATTGGCTGGGCGGTCCACATAGGTGCCTTAACGCCGCCTGATTTGTTGGCCTTAAAATGAGGCTTCAGTCAACAGGTAATGGGAAGGGAACAATAGTGATGATCCTGAAGAAGAGAGAGAAGCAGAGTGGGAGGAGGGTGCAGTGGTGGGAAAAAAATAGATTCTTTGGAAGGCACCTGAGGGTTTGTGTGAGATAATCTGTTTGCCTTTTACTCACAGTCCTCCTTTTGTCGGGTGGAGGGAGGCATATCGATGTGTTTGTGGCGCTCACACTGTTGCTCAAGGATCGCTGTCTCAAGAAACTTCTCCTGCAAGCGGCTCGTTCAAATTCACTTATCTATCTTCAGTCCGCTCTGATTTACCCCTTTCGTAACCTCGGCCATTTCCATAGTTACACAACCTCAGCCAAGGCCTGGCGAACTGTAGGGCTGCGCAAAATCGTGGTCTCTCTTGACACTTTGCCAGGAACCAGTCCCTAATAATGTGATACTGTTACACCATCACCCACACCCTGGTTTCAGGAGCCAAACAGCAGGGCTTGTTCCTAGCACGTTGTTTGTGTTGACGTTTTGTGTGCATGTGCGTGTTTGTGCGCGTGTATTTATGTGTGTGTGGTCCGACGGCTCGGGGAATGCCATGCTCCCTCTCACCCTGTGTGGAATGTGGCATGCAAAGCAGACCTGCGTGTGTGTGTGAGTGAGAGGGAGATTACAGTTAATCCCACAAAATTAAAAGAATCAAATGCAATAATGATGTGAGAAGTGCAATTTCTCAGTCACACCAGGGTTACTTATACCAGGGGTGTTCAGCATTTTTTATCTGTCAGCTTTTTCTCTGTGTTTTGGCCTTTTGGTCACTGAAAACCTTTTCACACGGTTTCTTGCAGGTAAAGAAAACAAAGATTTTGTCTTGCAAGTCCAGAGGTGTGTGCCTATTTTGACACCAGACGTGTGCATAGCCCGTATTTTTTCCCCCATTTACATGTGGACGGAGATATTTTTTAAATAAAAGTGAAAAATTTCCATTAAAAAAAATACCAGTCGATATGACCTGAATTCAAGTAAACTACTTCTAAATGCACCACTTTTTAGCTCACCATTTCTTAGCTATCAACTGTTTCAGCTATTTATTAGCCACACTATAACAAGCTATGTCATTTTTCAGTTATAAATTCAGTTCAATTTTATTTATTTATAAATTACCAAATCACAACAACAGTCACATTGAGGCACGATATATCATGAGATAAAGACCCTACAATATTAAAGAGAAAACCCCAACAATGAGACAACCCCTATGAGCAAGCACTTGGTGACATTGGGAAGGAAAAACTCCCTTTTAACAGGAAGAAACCTCGAGCAGAACCAGGCTCTGCTAGAGGCAGCCATCTGCGGTGATTGGTTGGCGGTGAGGGGAGGGCGAGTTTTTGACCATTAACTTTATTAAATAATTTGTGAATTCCTTTTTCCCCTATTTTCAGCTGCTTATTAATGCTAAACTTTGCAGATTAAACTCAATCAGGTCTGCTCAGTTTTTTCATTTACCAGTTGAGCTGCTCTTTCCACCTATACTTTGGCTACTGTAGAAGTAGCCTACCCCCTCAGTAATGACTTAAACAGCCTCTGAATTGTAAATTCAGGCAAAGAGTCCTTCCTCATTCAAATCCAAACACCTACATGCTCACGTATCACGACTTGTTTCCGGGATGGAATTTTTTCTTCTTTTTAGCACTGCCCCACAACCTAATAGCTCAACCAAATGCATGCAGGTAATAAACACAGCTGTTACAGCAGCAAAACATGCTGTCTTTACAAAGATAAAAGTGAGCCATACTGTGGTTGGCACCAGTTCGCTTTCCAGTAATATGCAGTATATATACCTGTTGTCCTTTATCACATTGCACCCACAGGTGGAAACCTGTTACTTGTGAGAAATGGTGGTTTAATAACCATCTCTATTTAGAGTGAGGCTGACCTTTCAATGCCCGGGAATGTCTCCTGTTTCCCTTCCCCCTTTTTAACTGTGGCCATGGTGATAAGGGCACAATGTGTGTGTTTTGTGTGTATGTTCTGTAAGTGCACGTGTGCTAATGTGTGTGATAATGATTGCTGTTTTAGTGTTATTTCCTCTTTCCTACCAAACACTAACCAAATAAAGGTAATTGAATGACAGTGTGTCCACTTTGTGTGCGCGCATGTGTGCCTTTGCTCCTCTGTAAATATGTTTGCAGAGCATTAACTGTAAAAAGAAGCCTGAGCTTACGTTGGAATGTCTTTTCTTTTGTTGAAAGGTAACTCTTTAACATATTTTACCACACAGATTTACAAAAAGTGGCTCCGTTTCCTTTCATATATGGCAAACCTTATACCTTCAGAGAAAAGAGATAAGCTCGGGACTTACATTTTTGAATTTTACAATTTCAGCAATTTCTTTGGAAATGGGAAAAGCTAGGTGTTCTTCAGAAGCCAGCTCATAAATGAGCCAGACAGTCGAGAAAGACATTATATGGCAGCGGACAGGGGATCAGCTCGCTTCTTTATCTGTTTCCTTCTCCCACACTGGAATGTTAATGGTGGCTTTGTGATGAGTTCTCCGGAGTGACTGACAGCCGACTGGCAGCTCTCAAAGACTCTTAACAAAAGAATGGACGCTTTTCTTTAATTTGAAGCAGTAACTGAGGTGCTTGTTTCATTAAATGGTTATATAATGTGCCTATTCACATGAAACAGCTTGCGCAGTGCAAGAAATCATGGTTTCCTGCAAGCAAATTAGATGCTAATAGATATTGAACCTGAGGAGTTGCACATTAAAGGCTTGAGAAAGAAAGACAGCAGCTTATGCGCTTGGTCCCAGAATTGCTCTTAGATAAATACTAGATAAGCTGATTCTCACAATAAATGGTAGCTTTCTGCTCTGATAAAATGCACCCAGAGGTTTATTGCCAATTCAGTTCTTCTCCAGTATCCTAATATAAATCAGTAATAATGTCAGGTTTTAGAAATCATCCTTTGCACATGTTTTTAGAATATCAAACACAGCGGTCTGCTCTACAATGATGACCGAAGGGCTGAAACTCATAGCTGAATAAGCTAAAGTCTTACTCTCTTTGTGTTGTTGCACTATTCAAGGCTTTGAGGCGTCTTTGAGCTGGAAGCTGTCATCATTTTTGGGGAGGCTGGCATGTAGCTCTTCCAAATGAAGGATAGGGTAGCATGCTAACAACTCTCTGCATATGATAATGGGATGAAATAAGAGATTAAATAGTGTAACATAAAAGTGTTGCAACCCAGAAATGCTTGCAACAGTGCTTGTAATCCCTATTATGTTAAAGGTTTTCGATGCAATATGAGGAATCAGTAATGCTTGTTGTGCTTTAAATGAATGTCTGCGATTGTGCTTTCGTGCTGTCCCGCAGGCTACCTGTCCAAAGTGTTGAGGAACTACACTGCGAAGGCTTGTGACGGAGATTTCCTGACTGTTCGCTGCCCTTCGCGCACCACCATCACCATACAGTCAGCTTTTTATGGGAAAAGAGGTGCTTCTGATCCCCAGCAGTGCTCTCAGACCTACCAGGCTCTCCTAAGCTATTATAACGCTTGGGAGGATGGTCGATATTGCTCTGTATCCACTGCACTACAGGTAAATAACCAGGCTCATTGCTCTTTATTACCTTTATTTGTAATTGTATTCAACTGGTATTTAACTGACTTTTCCTAAGTGTAAAGTGTCTCATCCCATATTTGGCCTCCTGCCTTCTATTGGTCACTTCTTAATGCACAAACACGGCCTTTCTTTTTGGGGTTGAGAGAAACTGTCCTGTAAAATGGTCAAATTGGCCAAGGGTTAAACTTTGGAGAACCCCCGATTATGTAATGCTTTGTGGGAACGTTTTCCGGCAAATTACACTCACTAAAGAGGAAGCAGGCTTGTATGTTCCCGTGACACAAAGCGATTTCATGGGGTCTTTGCTTTAGCATCCTCTCCTAAATTGGGATGCGGCTGGACAAGAAGAACTGCTTTGCAGCACCAACACAAACACACACAAACACATCCTGTTCGGCATTCATTCAGTTCTTCGGTTTATTCTTAGTGCCCCCTGCCTTTTAGCATCAACCACCCTCCGTTTCCATAATAGCCATGAATGCACAGACACAGAGAGTGCATTGTGTTGAAGTGAGAGAATGACTGCCTTGCCACCCACATGAGCGCAACCCTGAGGAATCCCAGTGTGCCACCTGTTCATGATTTTTGTTTTGCTGGCCTTACAGTAGGAATGTCTCCATGTGAAAAAGCTTGTTGATGCCTCAGGTTCCCCCAATGGCACGTGTCCCTATCTGCTAACTAATATCCTTTTAAAATGTATGAAAGGTCAACACAGCTGGCACAAGTGCTGTGAGCTTACTTATGTTTTAATTTATTGCCATGTAGCTAAAAATGAATCAATCTGATGAAAAGACCAAAACCAACAATGGCCATCACTCAGTACTTTGCAACCTGATTTATTCTTCAGGAGCCCAGAAGAATAAGACTTCTCAGTCAATACTTTATTGTATAATTTTTTCTTGTTTTTGGTGTTCACATTACTTCACGTTTGCATCTATTCACAGTGAGGACCTTCATGTGTATTCAGTGTAGTTTTAGGTGGAAATACACAAACTATGTCTCTTATTTTACCCCAGCGCTACTTCAGTGGTAACTCTTCCCTTTCTGTGCTATTTTTATACTAATGCAACTCTTTTAATATTTCATTTAGGGAAGGCTCTGAACTAATACCTTTCAGCCATTCCTCCCGCAACTAGGATTTCAGCTGGGGAGGATGCAGTGTGTTGGAATGTTGACTGGGGTTATAGCAAGCTAAAAAAAAACAGCGGTCACTTGATGCCATATATCCTAATGGTATAAGCAGCCTGTTTGAAGTGGTTTTAGATTTGTCTGCTGCTGGTCTCACTATCATTGGCTTATTGCTCTCCCTCTAAACCTGTCATTGTTCTTCTCCCATTCTGTGTCACTCTGCTTTAGAAAATGCAGGACGAGTGCCAGGACCGAAGGAGCTGTCAAGTCCTTGTCAATAGCCGCGTGTTTGGGATGGACCAGTGTCCTGGCAGCAGTAAATACCTAATTGTGTGGTACAAATGCAGACCTAGTAAGTCTTTCATCACCCTGTATTGTGACAGCGACACAAATTTCTGTCCCTCCCTGTGCCTGAACCATTCTTTCTTTTTTCTTTTTTTCTATCACAGCTCTACATTTGGTCAGAAATACACCAGGGTGGTGTCAGGTCATTTGCAATAGGGACAAAATAAACTAGGACACAAACAATCAAAGGAAATCCCCAATCGAGCATTCATATTATATGGCACTGCTCTGCCCTGTAGCAGTTTGTAAAGTATTTGATTAATATTTGAACTAGACACTAGGGCTGAGGTATATTTTTTCATGTATTAAAGGAGCTGTATTGCTTTTCTCCAATTAGTGGATGGCCAAAATTTCACATTAAGGGCTTCTCTCTACTAGGGACAGAAAAAAAATGGCCTAAAAGGAGGTGGCCTTGAAGTGAGAGTAAATAAAGTGGCTTGTTTCTGTGTCTAGGCCAAGTTAAAGGTACAAATATGGAGCTGGAAATGATCATAATGGGTTTCTCTAACACAGCTGGGCTCTATATTGGATAAATTGTGGTTTTGTAGGGAACAATTTGCAGTTCTGGTGTAACACAGCTGTTACCCTAGGATATATATAGCATCAGGATGAAGTATGTGGTGCTAACTTTAAAACTACAGTGCCTGTATTTGTCATAATAAAGAAGCATGTCACCTAGTGCACAAAATATATATGTTTAATATCATATATTTTGACAATAATGGAGGAATACGTTATGTCAGGTTTTGGCTGCGCAAGCAGTATTGATTCAGTATCATTAAATATTGAATATTAGCAGCCATATGGTATAACTCCTGCTTTCCTGGAGGCCCTTTTCCTGATCTTTCCTATATCCATTTTAAAAAGCAATACACCCAGCACCATGTTGTGAACCTGTACCCTCATCCAGGGGTTTAAAAAGCCTGGCACAGCCACAGAACGACTCTCTCCAAATGCTGCTATGAGTCTGCCCGGAGACCCTCTGTAATATGTAGTAACTATGGAGGTCATGTGTGATCTGAATTGTGGGGAATCTGCCGTGTCTGATTTGTAAAGTACACAGTTATATGACAGCCTGTTAATAGCAATGCTTCATCTTTAGCTGGTAAGATATGTTGAGACTTTACTTATCCCATTCAAATACGTTGCAGCGTTGATATATATTGCCTTACTCGCAAGTATATCTTATTTTTATACCAAAGTTAGTTCATTCTGGCCTCACACTTTTGAAGCGGTTACTGACTATATTTAAAGTTCAGTGACAGATGCTGAACAGTAGCCTAGTGCTTATGGGGGTCAGAATTGGCACGAGTATTTTAATTTACTTTTCATTCAAACAGTTTCTACAGGCTCATTCTTCTATAGTCTACATCAAGTCAGTATCTGAGTGACTGTCTTGGAACCTCTTCCCTCTTTGCTGCTTCTTTTATATGAAAATACTTTTTGCGTGCCTCTCTGTTTATCCCTCCCCTTCCTCATCCCTGTGAGCCAGGAAGCTAAGAGTATCACTCCAGAGGGGAGCCACAGCAGTGTGGTAATCCCACCCAGATTCTAGTATTCATTTGTCGCTCAGTGCTGTGGCGAGCCGAGCCGCACTGAGCTGTGCAAGAGTTCACACAAGAGTGGCCACAACTGAACATTAATCCACTGATGCCCCTGACTTCTCTACTTTTTCCTTCTCCACTGGACCCCGGGGCCAATCAGCAGCTCTTTGTTCAGTGTCACTTAACCAATGACTTCTCGGGGGGAAGAGAGAAAGACTGCATGGGGTGTTAGTGAGGTGCAACGGGCAGGTGTCACTGCCTCTGAAAGGAGAGGTGGCTAGAGGATGGTGTTAGTGAAAGAGAACAGGGAGGGTGTGAGAGAAAAAGAGTCTGTCACCAAGAAATATAACAAACTGGTCCTGGCCATTTTCTTTGCTTTCTCTTTTTTTCCCCTGCATTCCTGTTCCACTCCCCACATGGATGTAGAAACACTCTGCTGTTGTGTTTGAATTTGCAGGCCAGAGGAGCTACTTCTTGCTGTCACAGGTCACTTTGGATGGATGTTTCTGAGGAATGCCTCTGCATGGCTCAACATGTCCCCCAAGCCATCCTCCCTCTGTCTCACACTAAATGAAAAATAAAGTATCTGCTCTGTTCTCTGTGCATATGATAAACTGCTAAACAAAGGTTTAATTTAGAGGTTATTACCTCGCCCACCGATAGGTAGACAGGTTATGTTTTGGGCCAATTTTGTTTGTCCAGGAGTTTGTCCGTTAGCAGGATAACTGAATGGATTTCGATGGAAATTTCTGAGTTGTTGGGAGTGTTACAGGGAACAATCGATTAGATTTTGGTAGTAATTTGGATCACCATCTGGATCCAGGAATTTTTAAAAGGATTCTATTCCATTGTGAGATAGCTCAAGTATGGGAATATTGTCTCTATCTTTAAATGTTTTAAACCAAAATTCATTGAATTTTTTTATGGCGATATTCTTTAGGGGCCCAAGGATATAGTTTAATCTTTAACATCAAAGAAGTTCAAGGTCACCAAAAATATTCAAAAATCAAGAAAAAATCCCTCTCTCATCATTGCCAAAATTAAAAAAAAAATCAAATTTCAGTGAATTTTTTATCTATTGCAATGCAATTTGGTACTCAGGTATAAACAATTACTGTTGATAATTCATTGTCTTTTTCTAATTTATTTTAAAGTACTCATAACAATAAGTATTTTATGTATATCCAGACTATATATGCCATTATCTGTGCAAATCTAATAAAAATATAAAATTATATTTCACAGTTTTTAAAAGGCAATTAAATATATTTCTGGTCCTTGTGATCTAGTAATTTATGATGGCGTATGACAGCACTGGGTGGTCTCTAGTGCAGCCCTTCTAGTAAATTGCATATAATCTCAAATTACCCATAAAACTATATTCGACTCAGTGAAACTTTATTTTTTCACTTTTGACAAAATATGTGTAGTGTATTATGTTTTTCTTTTTTTTTTTCTTTTTTTTTTTGTTTTTAAGCTTTTTTCCTTTTTTTTTTTTTTTCCAAAATGAGTTTAAGAATAAAGTGGTCTTTGAGGCGGATAAGATGGGGCTGGGC
>VUQK01012774.1:3047-16793 GCA_015106715.1 Bujurquina vittata
AAAAATAAAATAAAAAATTTTATTAATAAAAAATTTTTTTTTATCTTTTTTTTTTTTTTTTTTAGCTAGATCTAACAAACTGCGGCATCCTGACTCTAAGCTCAAGTGCTTCTGAACTGAGACTGTCTCCTGCTAATTCTATGTCCTTGTGTTACTGCAAAACCTGAAACAGGATTATGCAGCAGCTTAGGCCTGATCTTCTTAATCTCCCTCTGTAATCTACTCAGATTACAGGTTCTTTCGATAGAAAGCCAAACGTTTAGTGCAAACTCGTTCAGGCTAATTCAGCAATGAGTGTGCTATTAAGACATTCTTACTTTTAAGACTACTGAGCCTGTTTTGGGAGCACGTTTCAAGCTCTATGGGATTAAGGAATTCCCACTGTCCAACTGAATGCTCATTTCTTAATTATCACTTGCTTTTCCCCTCCAGACCAGCACCATGAAATTTGTGGCTCTAGCTCTCGCCCTTCTGTTGGCTGTCGGTGAGTACTGAATGCACCCTTTCCAACCTGAGGGAAATAATTATTTAACCTGCAGGTGCAACTTAAGTCGATCTTCTTTCCAGTTTAACAGTTTCTTCCCTCTTCACTGATCACAGGCTCTCAAGCCGCTTCCCTGCAGGCTGATGCACCCTCCCAGCTGGCCCAAATCCGGTCCGCTGTGGATGTTTACATGACTCAGGTGAAGGACGGTGCCATCAAAGCCCTGGACCAGCTTGATGGCACTCCATACAATGAGCTCAAGTAAGGACATCTCATACTTGTCCATCAGGCCCACTTTTTGTAATCAGTGCAAGTATTCTCAGGGGTTTATTTAACTTCCTGCCTTAGTCAGTTTTTACAGTTTGTAGTCACCATTTGCTCTTTGGTGTGTTTGTTTAACATGAACTAAAACTGCCTTGCTCTCCCATTTCTGTGCTCGCCCAGGGACGTCCTGGCTAAGCGTATGGAGGACTTGCACGCTCAGATCAAGGCTTTGCAGACTTCCGTTTCCCCCATTACCGACAACTTCGTTAACACAGTCTCTGAAACCACTGCCGACTTCCGTAACAAAATTACGGCTGATATTGAGGCCCTGAAAACTGAGCTGGAGCCTAAACGTGCTCACCTGAGGGAAGTCATCGAGAGACACATGGAGGAGTACCGCACCCACCTCGAGCCCATCGTCAGAGAGTACCATGCCAAGCACAGAGCTGAAATGGAAGAACTGAAGACAAAGATGGAGCCCGTTATGGCTGAGCTGCGTGAGAAGATCCGTACCAATGTGGAAGAGACCAAGAATGCCCTGACACCCATTGTGGAGACTGTGCGTGAAAAGATTGCTACGCATGTGGAACAAGCAAAGGCAATGTTGGCTCCCTATGTTGAAGAATACAAGGAGCAGATGAGGCAAGCCTATGACCAGGCGCAAAACATCAGAGCTGAAGACCTTACTGCCATGAGGGAGAGGATTAATCCTCTAGCCGAAGAAATCAAGACAAAGTTCCA
Source organism: Bujurquina vittata (assembly GCA_015106715.1). NCBI lineage: Eukaryota > Metazoa > Chordata > Actinopteri > Cichliformes > Cichlidae > Bujurquina > Bujurquina vittata. Next base: position 4,537 of record VUQK01012774.1, read on the forward strand.
GGAAATCTTCGCGATCGTCGCTGAAAACTTCAACAAGAGCTAAATCTTCTCTATCCCGTTCCTGTAACTAACCTCTCCCCTTCCTATCAGGCCTAGATCCATTCCAACTTTCTCCCCAGACCTTTTCCCTAAATGTAGCTAATGCCTTACTGATGAACAAAACGGCAGGACTCTGTCTTCCTGAGCTTACTTCATGTGCACGTCCAAGCACAAGGGCACCAACACACAGACATGTAGATACTCAGCACACATATGCGCTATTCTTCACATGCTGTGCCCAACTTCTTTTTGTGTAGGAATTGTATGTGAATTGTTCCACCTGCTCAAACTCCTGTGTAATGATGCTTGTCTGATGTAAACTGTGCCTTGATGAAATACAGATCAATAAACATCTGACTGTTTCTACTACTCTGAAATCATTTTTTTTTTCTCCCCCACCCTATGCGATCTATGTGAAACGCTGCATTTCACTTTGAACATTACATCTGTGTCTGCCCCAGCAGTGGAGTAGGATATTTACTGTAAACAAAATTCGATATAGTTGCTCCTTTTAGGATTATCAGAGCGCACATTCAGATTTATTAGAGTGTTTAGGACCTCAGTGAGCCCCTAAGGTTATGCCCCCGCCCCCCCACACACACACACGGGATTTTGAGAGGTCATCATTCATCAGAAAGGTCTGCTGGAAAAGATTATTAATACAATCAGTTGTACTTAGGACTGGCATGAGATATTTCTGTTTGTGATCGCTGAAAGCTGTGATTAATGACTTGTGAACTGGCCTATTGACAAAGCAATGTCTTGTTGTGCTTTATTGGAGAAAGGCATTGTTTTTTTTGCAGAAAACCCCCCAGGCTGGAACGCTTCAACACTGTCCCATTGAGCTCTGAAACACGCGTGCACGCACGCGCGCGCGCGCACACACACACACACACACACACACACGTCACAACACATTGGATCCGCACTGCACTGCCAAAGACTTTCAAACCACTCTGAATGATCATAATCACTTATCAAACTTTTTGTTTCTTATTTTTAGTCCCATCAACAGCTGCTGTCTGGTCATCATGCAACCCAAGATGATGCATTCTCCAAAATCTAAAAACAGCAACAGCATTAATGGCAATGACAAACATGAGTCCAAACTTTGTCAGTGGATTCCTGACAAGATACGATGTTTTAATATTCCAGAGTTCTGCTTTCAGCCAGACTCAGAAACGTATACCTTGGCCAGTGTTAAGGTGTAACCAACTTGCTAATTAGTAAGGTGTTGAAAATCTGCTCCCAGAAAATACTCTGAATAATAAAACCAGCTTGATGATGTCCTCATCTGTCTGCACCCTGCAACACTGGGCTGATGAGGATGTTATTAATGTGCTACGCTTTGGCCAAGACAAGCTCCACTTAGGGCTTCAGGCTATAAGAAACAAAAAGGCAGAGATTTCGAGATGCTCCAAAAACATTGTGTGTGTGTGTGCGTGCGTGCGTGCGTGTGTGCCTGTGTGTTCCATATATTTTTGCATTTACAATTCTCAGGGCTGCAAGTGAGTGCATCTGTGATTAGTGTGTGTCAACGGCACCGTGAGTATCGTAATGGATGAGTCGGCCATGGAGGTCCCCAGTGAGAGCCTCGTGGTGTATAAAACCAGCTTGATTCACACCGCAACCGGACATTCCACAGATTTGGATGTAGATCTATTGTGGCACGTAAAACCTGGAATACAGTTTTTCCCCCTAGTTTTTACTTCTACGTTGCTTTGCAAAGCTGTGGGGTGATGTAATGACAGGCATTTCTACTCGACGTCAGAAGCGGATGAACAGATTGGAGTGACTGGAAGAAGCAAAATAGCATCTTCATACATATTATCAAATTAAAGGCTTTGAAATTATGAATGGTGAGTATTTCATGGTCAAAGCTATCTTATCAAAGAGCATAGGCAGAATTTGTTATGCAAATATGAACAGAATTGTAAAGCTAATCTCTCCTCTCCTCAGGTCTTCAGCTGTCTCAGAGCTGTGATCTATCTCTGCCCTGCTGCGCAGATGAGGGGTCACTGTCGAGCACCAAGTGCCCCCAAATCAGTGGGGTCAGAGTTCAGCTGGAGATGCAGGCACTTTGGCAGCAGTTTGACCAGCTGGGCACAGAGATGATTGTTACCAAATCTGGAAGGTGATGAAAATCTTACATTTATACACATTCCTAATAAACATCTTATCTTGTATGTTTCTTATTTGTCCTTCTGCAGTGCCCCTTATTTAAATATGTTTGTTACTGGCAGGAGGATGTTTCCAACATTCCAGGTGCGAATCTCTGGGATGGATCCATCTGCTGAATATGTACTTCTCATGGATTTTATCCCCGTTGACAACAAAAGATACAGGTCAGAGACAACTTGCATAACTGCGTTTAATGCATTTGTGATGTTTCCCAGTGTTTTTAACCCTGATTTCACCCCGAGCATCATTAGCCTGTAAGTCCTGCTGTGAACATTTTACACTTGTGTGTGTGTCAGATATGCATTTCACAGCTCATCCTGGTTAGTGGCAGGAAGAGCAGATGTCGCAGCCCCGAGCAGGATGCATTTCCACCCAGACTCACCTGCCCGCGGAGCCCAGTGGATGAAGCAGACTGTGTCCTTCGACAGTTTAAAGCTCACCAACAACCTGCTGGATGACAACGGACATGTTAGTTACGCACACACGCGACACCGCACACACACACACACACACAATGAGTCAGTGTGTCCAAACTTTTGACTGGTACTATTTCAAATAATGAGGTTCGTGTATGTGAAAGTAATACCTGTCAGCCATAATCTGAGCATTTAATCCTTCTATGTATGAGGGGAAGGCCAAGTCATGTTTGTAAATGAGAACTGGTTCTCAATTTACCTGGTAAAATAAAGTTTTAATAAATAAATAAAGGAAACTAAACCGGTTGTTTAAGAAAGAGAATTAACTGAAGATCTGCAGTAAGGCTCAGTGTATACGTAAGTATTACTTTGAACTCTACGTGGAAAGTTCCTCTACTAGACTACAACAATAAAAATATGGAACAGGAAATGAGCGCTTTGATTTTTGAGGTCAGAAAAAGAGATCATAGGAGTGTACGAAACTAACTCCTAAGTTTTGTGTGTTTTCTCCTACTTACCCTTTTCCAGATGATACTCAACTCCATGCATCGCTACCAGCCGCGTTTCCATGTGGTGTATGTGGATCCAACGCCCAACAGCCACTTAAACGCATACAAGAACTTCTGCTCTTTTTCCTTCCCTGAGACACGCTTCACGGCTGTAACTGCTTATCAAAACCACAGGGTACAAATACAGACTAAAACAGGCTACAAACTGAAACAAAATCTATCCACATTACACATTACACTGTCTATCTGATAATGTTCATTATGCCTTAAGCAATTTCTTTTCATTTTATGCCATTTATTTCACCTGCTCCTCTTAGATCACTCAGTTAAAAATTGCAAGCAACCCATTTGCTAAAGGCTTCAGGACTACAGACCCCCAGGCTTGGTGAGTGTCACACTTTCCACGCACTTCACATAATTTAGCAAACACATCTTCCCCTGGACAGGCCAGATGAACCCACGACATGAGTACACCGTTTCTTTATCAATTTTATCACCTGGTAAATAGTGATAAGACAGCAGTGTTGATGATAACTAATCTCTGACCTTTGTATGCAAAGAAAGGAGGTTCATAGATGGCAGGTTATTGGCCATGTATGGTAAAACTGTGAGGGATGCTATTACTGCATATACATGTCTTTGTCTGCCATGTATTTAATGTGTGTGTGTGTGTGTGTGTGTGTGTGTGTGTGTGTGTGTGTGTGTGTGTGTGTGTGCGTGTGTGTGCGTGTAATGCCAGTCCCATAGCAGTGTGGTGTCCACCAGAGGGCAGAGCTGAAACTCTAAGCAACAAATCTGAAGAGCAAATAAACTGTGAATCAAAGACTTCAGCCAGTCAGTATCTTTTTGGGTGTTTTTTTAAACAGTTTGATAAATTATTAAAGTCCTTTTAGCTTATTGAATAAACCTAAATTATCCCAGTGAATACCTGTTTGACCTGCTTACTGAAAATTCCACTGTAAGGGGCAGGACTGTTAAAGAAAAGATTATGAAACAGTCTGTTTGGTGGTTGACTCAGCAGTTTTTTGGTTTTTTTTTTACCTCCAGTCTTAACATTTACTCTGTTTTGAAACTGAATAAGCATAATCAGATGATTTGAATCAACTTTTTTTCGTCACTGATTTACATTTAATAGACAGCAGGTTTGGGCTAAATGTTCATCACTACCTTTCTAGACATTTTTCCTCTCCATCTTCAGGACCGGAGGACCCGGATCCGCTGATGGTGGAGCAGTGCGAACTGTTTCATCACACTAAAGACTCCATGGAACACATGGAGAGGAGAGGCGGGAACAGTTTTCTACCATCTGCCTCCTGCCTCCATCTCCCTTCCTTCTGGGACCGTGCAGGCTCATCTTGAGACAGCCAAACTGTCAAGGGTCAAAAGAAGTGAAGTGGCAGCAGTGTTGTGAATGAACAATTTCGCTCCTTTTATATAATATATGACAGCTTCACATTGCATTACAAAATAAAGCTATGTGGATACTAAAAATTAGTAAAGTACAACATAGAAACCATAATGTCTACACGAATTATGACAATGAATCTGTTACAATGAATCATATGTAACATTTGTGCAACGGTGATGTATTTATTTGTTGTAATAAAGCAATCTTTCAGAATAACTGCTTGTGAATAAGGATTAGTAGTGAAAACTACATTCCCCAGGATGCAATGTTTCTCAGGGCTCGCTCCTAAACAAGAAAGAGAACGATAACATTACGCCTTCAAAATAAAAGACGATGTGAGAAAAAAAAAGAACAAAAAAAAAAAACCCCAGCACGTACAGCACACACCATTTGGAGAAATAAGACGATCTTAATTTAAGCAGAACCAAATTAAAGTTTTTCTATTGTAAAACAGCTCTATAAAACTTCTAAGACATCATTGCAAAACCAATCTGCTCGTCTTAGACAGGCTTGTTTTAATTAAAAACCTAAAGTAAATGGGTGGGGAGGGTTATTTTGAAATTTTTTAGAGGAAATGGTATGCCTTTGTAATTTAACTTGACGGCGGTGATACTCGCGCTCTAGCAGCACTGATGGATGCAGCGGGGTAGATGGAGGAGGAGGAGGAGGTGAAAGACTTGAAGGCGGAGAGCAGAAAGAACGGGTCGGGCAGGGGGAAGGATGCGGATTATGGTAGCCTACCGGCCAGCTTGCCTGCCTACGGTGTCTGCAGTTTGACACGAGAATGCGCGGACGAAACGACGCAGGCCTGCAGTTTGTCGGCTCTCGGAGCTCGGAGCCAGAGACTCTAATTTACGCGTCGCCTCAAATTGTCCATGACACCGAGGACTGCATGGCTTAATTGTAAGGACGACTTAATTTTTAAAAATTTCATGCTTATTTATCACTTAAACTACTTGTTGTAGTCTGACATTTCCCCCCGCTTCCCTCGCCTTGTCATTTAAGATGAAGAAAACCGGAGCGAAAACAGAGTGACCCCGTCTCTACGTGTTTGTGGTTTTACTGCCATCATGGTTTTAGCCGTCATTTTTAGCATCACCGCCACCTGAGCTCTCCCCCTGGGTTGCTGCAGGCTTGATGTCCAACTAAAGTGAGCGCTGGAAAGTCGAACTTAAACACTCCTATATTAAAACTTTAACCTCGTTTCAGAATGAAAGCGTTACACCCTTGCTGGTTGACGAGTATATTTATATGGACGACTGTATGTATGCTCGGCGGCCAATCCGCCCCGAACTCCTCGGGCCTGTCTCTAGCCATCCGCGTGCCACTGCGGCAAGGCGCTCACGGCGAGCAGCCAGCGCCGCTGACACCTGCCGCCGCCTCCGCCGCCGCCTTGGACCGCGAACGCGGCATCGCAGGTAGGACTCCTGCGCGCAGGCGGAGAGGAGCGGCAGCGGGCGGTATCAGCTTCGTGGACATGATTGATAACCTGCGTGGGAAGTCCGGCCAGGGATATTACGTGGAGATGGCCGTGGGTTCTCCTCCGCAGAAGGTAAAGCTTTCATTCACAGTGATTCAGAGTGATTGATTTGATGTCCCCGGACTCCTCAGTGTGCGCCTCATCACTTTCTGACCCGTGAACACACATGTACTGTAAGAAAATCTAATCAATTAACACCAGGCACACCCTAAAAATCAATATCTACCCATAAACGTCTTTCTTTAAGAGCACTGAGAACTATCAGGCTGGGTACCACCTTGAAATGACCATTGAATCCAGTTTTAACTATTGGCACAAATGAGAAAAAAAAACAGTCAAGACATAGCCCACAATTTTACTTGTAATATATGGTTACCTTAGTCTTGTATCAGTGTGTCAGTATGTGTGTTCTTGTATATAGTCTGTGTTCATGTGTGTACGTGTGAAAGTGTGAGAAAGGACTGAATGATACGGGCAGATAATGGAACCATTAATTCTGCAGAGTGAGGACTGCCAGCTGGGTGCAGCTGCGGTGTACAGGCTGGCACACAAAGGGCGAGCATGGAGGGAGAGACAGAGATGAGCTGGTAAAAGAGAAGATGAAAAAGGAAAGACGGAGTGGGGTGAGAGTGAGAGGAGAACGTAAAGAGAGGAACAAGTGTCAAAGACAAGAAAGTGGGAGACTGAGAGCGGAAGAAGACAGAGGGGGGACATGGGAGTCAGAAAGGCAGCTTTCAGGAAACAAAAGCATTGAGACGGTGAGGGAGATGGAGGACCTAAAGGTGCTAAATGGAGGTGTCACTCTGCCACTGTATCAGTGAGAGAGACAGAGGGTGAGAAGGAGATGTGTCTGCTGCAGATCGGTCCCAGGCAGCAGAGGCCAAATCAGTACTGACAGACAACACTCTGTTTTGGTGGCTGGAGAGTGTGTTTACTCTGCTTTCTTTCAACACAAGAAGGAAAAGTCTGATGTTAAGTGACAAATAGGCAGCTGTGCTGGAAATCTGCCTTATAAAATATGGATTGTAATTTGAGAAATGGATAAGAGACTGTTTGTTGGCATTTTTCTGAATCGTCGAGCTACAGACATAACCTTCTAAAAAACCGTGGCATCTGATATGTAGCCCAATTTAAGTAAGGGAGACCATCCAAAGCATAGATGTGTTATAAGCAAGGTAACTGTGAGCCGTGACACATTAATGCCTGTGAAATTTTCTTTTCTTTCCTGTAATGTAATGAATAATATTTCAATAACATGGTCTTCTAATTTGTTTATACGTCATAAATTCTTTTGAGTTAAAAGGGTGTCTCTTTACTTTTGGGCCTGACTGCACCAAAAATCACTTTCACCCTGGTCACTACCAGCTCCATGGCCTCTGACCTAAAGATAATCAATATGAATTCACTTAAGGGCAAAATCCAATTTTGTTGAAAGCATGTCAAAACTGTAGCCAACATTTTTTATTTGTCTTGCTTTTATTGCCTTGTGGCCTGAAATAAAAACACACGTTAACTATAACTTTGAGAATTTTTAAGGTAGGCTGTTTTTATTTATAAAGCTTCTAACTCTCCATTAATTATTCTGTGTGGTGATGACGTAGCTCTGAGTCTGAAAAGTGAAGTTAATGAAGAATAGCCTTAAACTTGCATTCTTTATAAAGGTCAGCAGGGGGCGACTCCTCTGGCTGCAAACCGGCATCCAGCTGTATAGAAGTCTGCGGGGAACATGGCCCTGACTCCTGTGATCTGTGACATCACTAAACACTTTCTTGACGAGTTTATGGGCTCAGCCGCTAGTTTTAACAGTCTTAAGGAGTAAACCATAAAGTTAATTTTGTACAACTACTGTCATTATCAGAGTCAGAACGGAAGATTATTCAGGCTATGCCAATGATGTGCTCTGCCCTCAGCTCCAAAGTCAGATCCGCTGCTCGCTCTTCACATGCAGTTTGAAAATACTAAGATGGCTTCATGGCAGGACTTAGCTTTTCAGTAGGTGACTTCACAATAGCTACGTTCAGATTTTATATACAGTCTGTGTTTTGGAAAAGATCTTGGTGACCCTGGCTTGGCAACATTAGAAACAGTCTTAAAACCCATCACACTTTGATTAAAATGTGTGACAATCCTAACTGATGCTTGGAATAATGAGATATCCACCTCAAATGCCCCTTGCCATTTTTTTCCCCAAAGTACCCCCATCAAAATGATAAATTCTTCTGATTTATTTGATTTGGGTTTAAGTCCGCTTGACAGCATGGACTGACCATAGACTGTATAGAAAAGATGGATGTACCCACTGTTTTCTGGACTGCATTTTGAAACCTCAGTGTAAGCATTACAGCTGTTGTGTATTTTTTTTTTTTTTTGGAGACAGAAGTGCCCATATTTAGACTGCTAATTCTAGCTGCATTACGAAGGTTGATCACACAAATATTGATATCTACAAACTACTAACATGCTAATAAACCTGGAAATTGGAAGAAACCTAGGATACTGCTGTTAGCACTGCTAAGGTTAGTCAGACTCTGCAAATTACTCTGACATTGTGTTTGCAATGTTATGCACAGTTCAAAGTGCCGCACATTTCTGCAACATTAAAGACATTAATGAGGTATTAAAGGTTTCATACAGCTCCTAAAATACACAGGAAACATTTATTTGGCTAATGTTAAATGTGCCCATTAGATTGTGTTGTTTTAAATTATTTCTGAGTGTTTTCCATCTTTTAGACTAGTTATATTTTTTTCTTTCATTTGAAGGACTAGGAAGTTAGTCACTAGGAACATTGCTAACAAGAATTTCACTCACGAAAGCTTAAATGCAAACATCCTGGATACCAGTTCATGTTTGTTAAATCATTTCAAATGTTCCAAAAGCCATCAAAGCACCACAAACATGGCTGAGAGGTCCATTCAGTGATTCAAATTAGCAAAGCTGAGGCTACAGTCGAAGAAACTATAGATATTTTTTTAGTCAGTTTAACTTGTAGAAGAATGGTGATGTACAAATTTTTGTAGCCAGCCTCAAGTGATGGCTTTATTTTCACAACTTTATTTTGGCACATGCCAGTGAAATAATGATTAGAAGAATACTGGTCTGTGCACATGTATTCTCAGCTAGAGCCCTCTTTATATCTTCTGCCTTTCGTGACTTGGAACCATATTTAGGTAGACTGATATAATTTCTGTCTGGCAACTGGTAGACTTTTCTAAACGTCAACTGGAGACTTCAAGAGAAATGTAACACTTATAAACACAAATAGTTTTGTTATGTTGTTATATTAACACTGTTTATTAAAGGTACATACAGGCAAGACACTTGCCCATCCATCTTTTTACTTCTGCTTATCCCAATAGCCACTATCCGCTACTTTAAAGATAACTTATCACACAACTAATGTGGGTAACTGCTAGTACTTAAAGGGCTAATGTTAACGTGTGGGTTAACTGTTACAAATGATTGGTGATTGTAGCTTTCAGTATCAGCATCTGGGTATCTTTATTTGACAGGCCTGCTCTATGCTGCCTACGGTAACTATGGCACTGAAAAAAATACGTTTTTCTGAATTTTGGTATGGAAAGATACTGTAAATGCAGTACAAGTCAAAAGTTTGGACACAGGTGAGTGTGTCCAAACTTTTGACCGGTACTTTATTTGTCAGGTGTTATCCCTAGTCAGTCATGTCAGAATTACTATTGGCCCAAACTGGCCCAAAGATAATGTGGATGGGAATAATGTGCACAGGTTGCCTATTTTATTTACGGTTTGTAATGGTTAAGCGCATCCAGTAAACAGGTTGGTACTCAAACCTGCGCCTCCCGCACTGCCACGCGGCATATATGGTCGCCTGCCCAAACTCTGTTTTGACTGTGGTCCTAGAACCCTGAAGGTCATCAGACTATACTTTGAGAACCAAAGTAAACCACAGAGTATATAAACCTTTGTGTTATCAGTTTGTATGTGTTAGAGGTTGAGAGTGGCACTACTGTAGCTCAAAGAACTACCTAAATTAGTTGGTCAGCTGGGACAAAATATTTGTAATTTTAATGGCCACATAGAGAGACATGACGAAATGCTTTGCATTTATTGAGCAGAAGTAATGTGGAAATGAGCCTGATCCATTTACAGTAATTTTCTGATACAGAATGTATGTTGCATTCTGTTCTGGTAAATACTAAATGATTTCTCCTTCATAGTGAAGGGGGAGGGCATATAATGGATGAAACAGGCAGGCACTCTGCCAGGGGAGGACAGGAAGACAGAGAGAGAGAGTGCAGGGAGAGACATGAGGGCTCAGTGTGTCAGGATGCAGCAGCTTTCAGTATTTGGGATCCTGTGTGAGTGTGTGTGTGTGTAGCTGTGTGCACAGGCCGGTGACTCAGGATGTGTGTAAAAAACGCAGACCTATGAAGTGTAGTCAGCAAATTTTTGTCCAAGAAAGGAGGACAGAGTGTATACTGAATTATGGCTGACGGTGTTACGAGCTTTTGGAGAAAGTACATGCAGAATGAGTGGTCATCAGTCATGTGAACGTGTGTGGGGGTGGGGTGGGGGGCAGTCAGGATATATTCTGGGCTTTCAGTCCCGGCCCTTGAGACTCCAGCACTTCTCTGGATATTTAAAGAGCCAATCCATTATTGAACAGCTTGCTGTTGGTTCAGTGTCTGCCTGTCTGTTCATCTGTTTGGGTTTCTCTGTGCAACTCTGTTCCTCGCTGAAGTCTCAGTCTTTCCTTGAATTGGTTGTTCACCAATAAGATGTTGTTATAAATAATGCTGTGTGACATATGGTGTACAGTAGTTGAAGTCATGCATTGTAGTAAATGATCATATATAACATTTGACGTAATGACTGTGCAGCAGCTGTGGTGTATTTCTATTCTCATCATTGTCTGCAGCGGTGCTCCATTCATACATTTACTAACTGTTTTGACTGACTACGCAAAATATGATACCCACATTAGAGATGCCGACAGAAGAGGAGGAGATGGGGAGTAGAATGGGCAACTTGAGAGGAGGGAAGGGTTGGAGCGGAGACAGAGAGGGGGCAGAGAAGGACATTCAGGTCAAGAGGAAGCATCACTGGACACTACAACAATAGAGAAATGTGCACCAAGAATGCCTGAGAGATAAAAGAAAAGAAAAAAAGAAAATCGGTTGCCAAAAAAAAGCCTGTAGACCTTAAATGTATTTTTTAAAAGTATTGAAATTATCTGTTTTAGAAAGCAAACATAATATTGTTTAAAATTTGTACATGCTTTACAAGTCTACGCATAGCACGTGTTTAATAAATCTCTTATTTCCCTGCATTCAGTTGAACATCCTGGTGGATACTGGAAGCAGTAACTTTGCTGTCGGGGCGGCTGCTCATCCCTTCCTACGCAGATACTACCATCGATCGCTGTGAGTAGACACTCAGGCAAATATACAGTCACACTTGTGCTTGAAAAAGAGGCTGCTCAGAAGCATTTTATGAAGATCGGATGAGAGTAAAGTGAATCCTCTCACTTGTTCATTAACAGCTCCACCTCATACCGCGACCTGGGTAGGAGTGTGTACGTTCCCTATACCCAGGGGCGCTGGGAAGGGGAGCTAGGCACGGACCTGGTCTCAGTCCCGCATGGCCCCAACGCCACACTGCGCGCCAATATTGCTGCAATCACCCAGTCGGATCGCTTCTTCATCAATGGGTCTAACTGGGAGGGAATCCTGGGACTGGCCTACGCTGATATAGCCCGGGTAAGACTCATTTGGTCCTTCCAAATGATGGGAAAAAAATTCTCACTTGAAATTTTACCTACATATGCCAATGCCCACAGATACCTAACATATTAAAGTTAGCAAAGAAGATCCATTATGTCGGGACTACTAATCTACTTAGTAAAAGTATTGACAGTAACATGAAGTGAAATACATCAAACTGGACAATTGAAAATGAGAACACATGTAAGGAAATGTGAAACATAGCTTATTATCACTTTTCTTTTAATCATTTTTTTTTGGGGGGGGGGGTTGTCTGTCCATCAATTAAATGTGAAATTTTATTACATGTTGGTACAAATGCTTACTTAAACTCAAGAACGATACTGAATTTTTATTCTGTCAAAGGTCATCGTGACCTAAAAAAACCCACATTTAACCATAAGAAGAGAACTTTTATATTATGACAACATGTAGCACATTGTCACATTGTCTTATATGACCAAATAAAGATGTCATAAC
>VUQK01012775.1:0-16654 GCA_015106715.1 Bujurquina vittata
GAAATGAGGAAGGGGGCAAACACTTTTTCACACCACTGTATGGACATTGCTCTTTTATTTTGAGTTCCTGGTTCTGAGGATATCAGTAGGAACTGCTGGGGAGGTGTAGGGATAAAAATGTCATCTGCACAAGGACCCTTCTCTCTTATATGATCAGATACTGTAACAAGATATGTGGTCAAAACCACAGAGCTGATTAGTCAAGCGGATGGATGGGCAGAGGTTGAGGAAGGCGGGGGGTGGGGGGGTGGGGGGGACAGTGTGTGTTTGTGTGAAGGTGGGAAAGCTGGCGAAAGTCAAAACTGGCTTAAAGCAATGATCCAAAGTAAGCCAGTAGACTGGCCTATTCCTGTGTTCATTCTTGCATCCATCTAACAAACTTGCTATCGATTCCGTGTTTCCTAATGAGTTCTTCTGGGCCATGTGGGATTTCTTGACTGGCGATTTTCCATTTGCTGTCTTTACTTGATAAGAATATAGTCTTGCCCCCACATTCATAAGCTTTCTTTTTGAGCTTCTCTGCTAACTCATTAGCCATTACGTGATACTTTTCTTGTCAGGCGGGATTCTGTCTTTATAAAAAAATAAAAATACAGTTTCACACTCTACCACATTCACACTTCACATTAACATGGCTCTTACTTCTTTCTTGCTGTTTTTTAACAGCTTTTCTGTAAACTGTTTATACACATTTTCCTGCAATTAAACAAAGTTGCTCACAGTTACAAAAACAGTTCTTATACAGAAAAATGACTTCACAGATATAAACATACGTATCGCGCATGAATGGATTATCTTACCAGGTCAATTGTCAATCTGAGCATTCATGCACTTGTGTGTGAACTTTTATGTACATCAAACAATTATATGCAATTACAAAAGAACTGCCAAGGCTGAACTAATCTTTGTTGCAAGGATCTTTTCATTTTTAACAGCTTTATGGAAAAAAACATTGCATTTTGTTGGCTTGAGTTGTTTTTGCTCAGAAAATACATTGCCTAGCTTTTTGGATAATCAAAAATATATAAAAGTAAAAAATAAAACACATCTGCAGGAATTTTTCAGCTATGGAAGCCTGTCATGAAGCACACAGCACACAGTTTTTATGCTGATGTTAATGCCAAAGGAGATTTATTGAGTTATTGAGTCAGCAGCGCTGGTGACATTTATGCAGTATCCGCCTGAGTATTCAACAATCCTGCTTTGTAACTATGGTCTAGAATTTAGGAACCACAGCAATTCAACCATGAAGGGTTGAATTGCTGTGGTTCCTAAATTCAATTCAGTTCAGCACAATTTTATTTATACAATGCCAAATCACAACAAAGAGTTGCCTCATGGATCTTTACCTTATGTTGTAGGGTAAAGACCCTACAATGATTATACAGAAAACCCAACAGTCAAAAAGACCCCCTATAAGCAAGCACATGGCAACAGTGGGAAGGAAAAACTCTCTTTAAACAGGAAGAAACCTCCAGGAGAACCAGGCTCTGGCAGAGGGGCAGCCATCTGCCAGGACCGGCTAGGGCTGAGAGAAGAGCCAGGACAACAGACACTGTGTAAGAGAACCAGAGGCAAAGCTAGACACTTCCAGTTTTCAATAACACCACTTACAGTTGCTTGTGGGATATCGAGGAGGGAAGAAATTTCACAAACCTACATTTTGCTACAGCAGCATCCAAACCCATTCTTTCACAGATGTTTGTAAAAACACACTGCATGGCTAGGTGCTTGATTTTAAACAACTGTGGCAGTGGGACTGAAAATACCTGAGTTCAAAGATTCAGAGATGTGCCATATAGTGCATACCTTCAACAGAAGAGCTTTGCGGTAAGGCTCGTACAGACACTCTGGTCTTTGCTGTTTCATAAAAGTAATGAGCTATGACAGAGAAGCATTAATTCACAGTGTTACGATTGTTAATATGCACAATGTTACTACGGCTGCTGTACACAATTAGAACTTACCCAACTCTATATAAACAAAACAGAGGTTATAAATTAAGATGCAACAATGTTTAAATAACCGTAAACAATAGGCTACCTTTACACGCTACTTTAAACTACATCATGGACTCGTACGCATAATTACAACCATATATGCATAGTATGCACATAAAGAAATGTAGCAAAACTGACAACAATACAAACAATATCTGTCTTAGAATGCATAGTGTACAAAACAGGAGAGACATTTTCTTAAGGTTCACAAATGGATTAATGAATTCACCACATATGTGGATAACTGAAGTGACTGACTGTGAGTGCAGCGTCTCCCTAATACAGTTCCATTTGTTTTGTAATTTTCGCCCACATCAGCAATAAGTCATTGCTGAAGTGGGTGTTTAAATCTTTCATTACCAAACTGTAGGACTTAATTTTGCTTACAGCTGTAAAAGGATCTAGACTTCAGGCGAGGACGGGCAGCAACATTCTTGGCTACGACCCCCAAGGCCTATGCAAAGCACCAACACTGTTCACCCTATTTTAAACTAACAGCCACGCTTTAGTTAGCAGTTGAACAATTTTGTACTCTAGGTCTACTGCAATTCTCCCATGACACCGTCTTAATTTAATTCAGCTCCTTCACTTGTGGGAACATCAACTCACAAAGGATTTGGCAAATGTTGCAAATAGAAAGCCACCATGAGATTTATATATTCACTGGGAGAGAGATACAAAGCTGGATTGTCCTGCACCAGTCATCCAGTCAGTTGTGGCTGCAATTTGATTGCTTGACTTGTATGGCTACTCCTGGCAACGAGATGAATCTTTACGGGCCACTTTCAGAAAGCAGCTTTGAGAAAATCTGACTTTAATCCTTAACTCTAAGTTGATTTAACCCGGAGATGAATGAGTTTTTAGTTCCAGAACAGTTGATCAGAGTTAGTTCAGTCAACTCTGAGTATATTCACCCTGAGTAAAGCAAACACATGGGTAATGAAAAAAGTCATCAGCAGTTCCACTGCTGATGATTCCCCACTGCAATGGGTAAATAAAGAGCAGAGCTTTATTTAAATCCAGTGGAGCTAGAAATATGAATGCCTGCCAACGTGGACCTTGACATTTCTGTTACATAAAAAGAGTGGAAAAAGGAATAAAAACATTAATGTTGATTAATGAATGGCAAAGCTGAAAGCCTGTAGAACATTACATTTAATGTTTAAATATTATTATCCATCCATTCTCTCAGCCGCTCTAAATCATGCTCACTGCGGGTGTTAGATCATGATTGGTCGAAACACAGGGAACACCCTGGTAGATTGCTTGTCCATCACAGATATTTCAATGTTTCAATACGTCTCAACATGGAATGCTGTGAGGCTCAGATAAAGACTATAATCAGACTGTATTCAAAAGTTTACGTTAAACTACATTTACTCCCAGCTGCACCACAATCATACTCACTCAAATGTTCACATAATCGCCCTTCACCTCCTCTAGTCTTCTACTCCACTGCAGTAGCTCTCATCTCTGTTTTCTTGACTCGCCATCTCTGAAACACTTCCATGTGACATCCTGTGACATCTTCTGTGCCTCTAGTTTGTGTCAGCAGGGCAGAGGACACGAGTCAGTGAGCAAGCCCTGGCCACTGAACTGTAAAGTCTATGGAAACTCCTGTGGGGACAGCAGTGAAGGGGCAGAAACACAGCTGGCAATACTGGATATTTTGAC
Organism: Bujurquina vittata; assembly: GCA_015106715.1. Lineage (NCBI taxonomy): Eukaryota > Metazoa > Chordata > Actinopteri > Cichliformes > Cichlidae > Bujurquina > Bujurquina vittata. The sequence continues at coordinate 3,675 of VUQK01012775.1, forward strand.
GGGGTGTGGAGATCAACATTACCTTTATGTAACTAAGCCATAGATTGGAATGATGCTCAATAAAACCACATGAAATGCTCAAGTATTTTTTAATAAAAATAGATTCTGCTGTAAAACAAAAGCTGTATGGTGAAAAAGTACGCTATGTCCAACACATTTCTTGTTTTCCAAGGTGATCTTTATAAGATGTATTATTATTATTATTATTATTATTATTATTATTAATAATAATAATAATAATAATAATAATAATGTATAGGAGCCAAGGCTTTTCTGGATCTACTCATATATGTCTCCTTTTTATGTTATAGGAAATAAAGATTTACCATCACCAGGTTCACGCACGCATGCACGCATTCATAAACACACACACACACACGCGCACACACACACACACAAAATCCCAGCTATCTACCAGAGGCCTGGGAGCTTGAGGGTTCTGCGCTGTTTCCAGGATTACGCTCTTCTGGATAGAAATCTCAGATGTCATTTCTGGAATCTGGGGGACCCATTCTCCCAGTTTGGGGGTCAATACCCTGAGTTTCATGATTACCACAGGGACCACTCTTACCTTCACCTTCCACATCCTTTCTAGCTCCTCTCTGAGACGCTGGTATTTGTCAAGCTTCCGGGTCATATTCGGCACAGATGTTCCTGTATACTATGCCAGCCACATGGTTATAGTGTTCCATGTATGTCCTGCCTGCTATGTGCTGATCATTCTGGAGCGTTCCAGATCTTTCTGGATACAGGCCCTTTTTGTCCAATGTTGTAGCTGTCTTCAATGTCTGCAATGTTTCCTTCTGGTAGTGCAATCCCCGCAGTTCTGACTACCTTCCCTCTCTTTGGTACCGTCCGACTACACTTCTCCAGTCCGAATGACATTCCAATGTTGTTGCTTTAGATCCATGTAGTGTGGATTTCGTAGTCGGTATCCAGAGCCAGTCTTGTTAATGAGCTGGTTGAGGAGATTCAGGCCTATGCAGAACAGTAGTGGGGACAGAGCATCTCTTGGTAAGTCCTGCATTTGATGGTGATTTATGTAATTGGCTTGAAGTTGGCCTCTAGTGTTGTTCTCCACATTCCCAGTTCTTGATGAAGGCTCTTAGCGTCCTGTTGATCTTGCATATTTCTAGGCATTCCAGGATCCATGTGTGCGGCATCGAGTCATAGGCTTTCTTGTAGTCAATCCAGGCGGTGCACAGGTTGGTCAGTGCGGTCTTACAGTCTCGAGTGACTGCTCTATCTGCAAGTAGCTGCTGTTTGCTCCCCTGGTATCTCTGCCAGTGTTTTTTTCTGGGCCCTGCTCATGTCACTTGCCTGCTCATCTTAGCTGCTATGATGCCTGACAGGAGTTTCCATGTTGTACTGAGGCAGGTTATTTGCTGGTAGTTGGATGTTTTTAGTAAGCTAAATGTTTGGATATATAGACTCCATTATCTGTGTGGTCGTATTTAGTTTGAGCATTTGATGATAGTTAATATTATATATGATGGATTCAAATTACTGCTTCATTACTGTATGTTGTGTTTTGCAGTTGCAGCCAAAGATAAACTTATTTAGATGCTTTATATTATCTTGGGCAGTTTAACAAACCATCATAGTCTATAAAATATTTATACATCTAATGTCCCTCTGCTGTGAGGACCTAAAAGAATACTCCAAAATCCAGCTTTACATGAGCTCAGAAAGATCTGCTTACTCATTGATTAACAAAGAATATTAAAAGAGCTAATATAACGGTTTAAAAAAAAAGGTGAAGCACTGCTTGCCTCTTACCTTACTTGTCCTGACTGCATGGTTGTGGCAAAAACGGGCAGGGGCCTCACAGTAGTGTTTGCCCAGGGCTGTTAAATCACAAAAACCACCCTGCTGTGGCTTGTTTTCACTATAATGATAAATGTATGTCAGTTATACTTAGATTTTTTTTTTTTACTAAACTTTGTTTTTTTTTTCTTAAATCTTGGCAACAGTGAAGCAAAATGAAAACCCACTCTTTTGCTATTTTTAAAAAGATCCCGGATGAACACCCACACCAAGAACACACACATCCTCAGATGTCAGAAAGGGCAATGAGCTACTTATTAGAGAAAATCCTCCAGAGAGAAGGCCCGTTTTAATTAATTTTGTGCCTGCCAGTGACAAGAAGACGACAAGGAATATGGTCAACTTAGTCTCCATGGAGACATCTTCAAGCCAGTTGAATGAGGCTATCCTGAGATTACTTCGCTGATACCTGCATATATTCAAAGATTTACAGTGTGAGGAAAAAAAATGTTTATTTTTGCTCTCGGTCATATATATTTCATTCTTTTGTTTGCTAAAAAGCAAACCAAAAAAAATCATAATAATAATATATTAATAATGTTGCCATATCAGGAATCCCAGTATCCCAGAGCGCTGTTCTAGCAGAAAGCTATTCTAGTTAAATGTGACTACTCTGTGTCTGTAACTGATATTTTTGGAGTAGACCAAAAGCATTAGAGCATCAGCTGAACCATCACTAAAGTCTCATGCCTGACTAATAAGTCTCTATAGCCCTTATTAGGCTTGTGTGAGCTAGACACGTCGTGCCCTTAAATTCAGTGACTGTTATGTGGGATGACAAAGGCTTTTAAAATACATTTTTCCAGCATATAAACAATTAAACTGATTGTTCCTCAAGAATGCCTCAAAGAGATTACTCTTCCCTGTACTGAGGAGCAGGTGGGAATTTTCTAGTAGGGTTAAAAAGACAAATCAGGGCTTGCTTAACCTGATGCATTTTATATACGGCACAAAAACTAATTATACTGAGCCTGACTCTGAAAGAACAGGAATTAGTCAATTAAATGAAGTTTACACGTAAAATTGAATGTTCTAATATACAATGACAAAACAGGCATATTAATCTTCAGTTCATCATTCTGTAGATTAAAAAATGAATATACTTCGGCTCATTAATCATATAGTCACTACAAGCTTTTGAAATAAATTTGAGCTCAGCTGAGCAAGGTGAAAAAAAATACACATCAAATCTGCAGTTGTACAAAACTTTTCAACTAAAACAAAACTTCAAGACAAATAAGGTGAGACGGGAACTTTAGGTGCACCTTGTTTAGACCACGTTGGGCCCCCTTTTGCCTTCAGAACAACCTTAATTTTTCACGACATAGATTCAAAAAAAAATGCTGGGAGCATTCCTCAGAGATTTGGGTTCATATTAACATCATAGTATCACACAGTTGCTGCAGATGTATTCACTGCATGTCCATGAAATCAATCTCCTATTACACCACATCCCAAAAATGGTATATTGGATTGTGATTACACCACTACCTTTGAGATGATTTGATCGTTTAGACACGGCATGTTATCCTAGCAGGAGCAGCCATCAGAAGATGGGCACACTGTGGTGATAAAAGGATGGACATACTCAGGTAGGCTGTGGCGCTTCAACGATCCTCAGGTGGTAATAAGACCCCCAAAGTGTGACAAGAAAATATCCCCCACAACATTACACTACCAGCAGCAGCTTTAGCTGTTGATACAAGGCAGAGTGGATCAATGCATTCATGTTGTTTACATCAAATTCTCACCCTACCATCCAAATGTTGCAGGAGAAATTGAGACTCATCAGAGTAGGAAATGTTGTGCAGTCCTCTGCTGTCCAATTTTGGTGATCCTGTGTGAATTGTATCCTCAGTTACCTGTTCTTAGCTCACAGGCACGGCACCTGGGCTGGTCTTGGCTGCTGTAGCCCATCTGTTTCAAGGTTTGTCGTGTTGTGCCTTCAGGGATGCTCTTCTGCATACCTTGGTTGTAACGAGTGGCCATTTGAGTTACTGTTGCTTTCCTATTAGCCCGAAGCAGTCTGGGTATTCTCCTCTGGCATCTAACATCAACAAGGCATTTTTACCCAGAGAACTGCCACTCACTGGATATTTTCTCATTTTCAGAGAGTTTATGAAATATATTCAAGTCCATCTGGCACCAGCATGCAACACTTAAAGTCAATTAAATGACCTTTTTTCCTCATTCTAGTGCTCAGTTTGAACTTCAGTCAACTTGACCAACATGCCTAAATGCCCCGAGTTGCTGCCCTGTGATTGAGTGATTAGAATTTTGCATTAAGAAATGGTACCCAACACAGCGGCCAGTAACTGCACCTCTTTCCCATTTTGGAACCAGCCCCTATTGACTAAACTGGTTTGGTAACTATTTATGGGTATACTCAGTTCTTCTTAGGTTGGTATATAAGTGATCAGAATATAGTCATAAAGTCACAGATTCCACGTGCGTGCTGTGCAAGAGAAGGAGCAAGAGTTGTCCAGCATTATATTTTGTCTTCGTTGTAATATATTTCTAGGTCAGATTACCTAGGACTGTTGACACTCTTATTTGATGCCATGATTCCTAAAGTGGGGGTTGTACTGTATGTATCCAGATCACACTCCGAAGCCTCCTGTCTTGTCATTGATTCTGCTTGAACATGAGGCAATAACTCGTGTAGAGCTGTACTGCTGGGCAGGATTGACATTACTTTTTGTGAAGCTCACGTCAAATTAAAAGCACATTTATCAGATTTACATTTCATGTTCTAACACAGGGCTGTCAAACTCCAGGCCTCGAGGGCCGGTGTCCTGCAGGTTTTAGATGTGTCCCTGATCCAACACACCTCAATCAAATGGCTGAATTACCTCCTCAGCATGCAGGTGAGTTCTCCAAAATCCTGCTAATGGCTTCTATATTTGACAAAGGTGTGTTGGATCAGGAACGCATTTAAAACCTGCAGGACACCGGCCCTCGAGGCCTGGAGTTTGACAGCCCTGTTCTAACAGTTTGATGTAGTAATACCTGAATAGAATCCCCACCGGTTTAAATCTAGATGAATCCCAGACTCACTTCCGTTTCTTCTGCGATCCTATACAGAGGGCTTCGCCAATGTTGCGTCTATGAAAGGACAATGAAAGGACAATACTCACTTTAGATGTATAGTACCAGTGCAAGGTTTGGACACACTTACATCCAGACTTTTGACTGGTACTGTATGTGAAATGTTTCAGAGCAGTCACTATGGCTACTAGTAAAAAACATTTCTTTGACTAAAGGGTTTAACAGCACCACAACAGGAAGACCCATCCCACAGGTCAGAGAAACGCACGAATGTTTCGTCAGAATTATAGCTCCCGGAAAACAAAAAAGAAAATGAACCAACAGTAGGATATACAGCTAGATCTATAAGTTTATTTTGTTTATTTGGAATTTTGCCTATGTAAAACACCACAATGGATTTTAAATTAAACAGTCAAGTGATTTAACAAGAGCACTGCATTAACTGTGTCCGAAGTACAGTCACTTTAATACATGGCCACCTGGTCCATGGGCTAAAGAGCAGGTTTAAATTATAAACACGGATGCAGCTTCTGGATCTGAAACATGAAGCCAGTGCGGAGGTGTTGCAAAAACCTACATTTGATCTGATGGCCAACAGCTGGTGATAGCTACTGTGTGGCTGCAAAAAGACCTCTGTAGGAAATCGCTTTCTGTGTTGAACACTGCAAACACTTTCCTGATGAGTTTTATGGGCTCACTCACTTATTTTGGCTCATCCTGGATTTAAAAAATAAAACCAACATGGGAAAGGCGGAAATGCTCATTTGAGGCTTTTAAAACAGGGCTTCATAAACCAGTGGGTGACATCATTGTAACTACAGCCGTCTTTTTTTTCAGTTTCTCTGGTTCGAACCATTTTTGCTCTCAACATTATTAAAAGCTCAATCACCCCAAATTAAAACCTTGAGCAACACCTAGCTGGTTTCAGGCTGGATAAAGTCAAGAAAAACCCTATGTATGTATGTTAGATATGCTATAATATCTCTTAACTGAGTTTAATTCCACTAAGACTGCTTGAATTATAGACCTGCTTGTCTCTTTGTGAAGATTTTTGATTGATACCAGCCATTTCTTTTGCAATGATGTTGTTCATTCCTTTAAAAGCTTTTTATCTTCATCCGGCAAAGTGCCACCATTTGGTTGATTGGGCTCAAGTTTCTCCCAAAGGCAGATGCATTTACATTCAGGTCTCCAAAAACATAATTAAAAAAAAAACAAAACACAAAACTCATCTAAAAAAACATGATGGAAAAAATGAAAACCAAGCAAAAAATTAAAATAATGATAAAAAATATGATAAATAATGCATAAAATAAAATTACCAAAGGTGGCAAAAAAAAATATATAATTAGTCTGAGGAGCAGATGGTGTCTGCTTTGTCTATATTTCTGCCAGAGCTAACTGCTGCAGTGTTGTAGCTGCACTGTTTGCCTCAGGCCACAGGATTACCCATAATCCCTGCACCATGTGTAGAGATTCAAAGAGTGACTCACATGAGCCCCACGTGATCTGCCACCATTATATGGTTATGTTTAGGCAACTAAATGACTTTGTTACATTCACGGTGAGTGAAAGTCATGCATAGAGAAAGCGGGCGGTGACTCTGGAGCCACTGTTACTTGCTTTATTCACCCGACCACAACCGCCACTGTATCACACCAAAAGCATACCTGTCTACTCAAAGACAACAGCGGTACTTCTCAACTTACATCTGGTGAACATAAATTTAGATCAGTTTAGACGTTGGCAATCCTGTGATTATACTGATGCATGTCCTTTCTTTAACTCTATGCTGCTTTGTGGGTCTTTTTTTTTGTGGACCACAATCACAAAATGTTAAATCAGGCTTTACAGCTTGACCAGAAAGAAATTACCATTTGAACAGAGTAGTGTGGATGAGCTAAGCTGTTGTGGATTTGAAGCTGAAGCAACTAACTGTCCTGTCAGATCTATACTGAGTCTGCTGCTACTCTTGAGTAAGACAACCTGTTAAATTGGTATCCCTGTTGTGTAGAAACTTAGAGCGGGCAGAATGGCAGAGCAGAGAGTAATGAGAGCTGAAAAAGGCAGTGTTGATTTGATAAATAATTTTTGCAGGGCTGGTGATGCTTTACGAATCAATGCTGACCCCCCCGGTGAGATGGCATATGTTAATAAAAAGCACCGCATGGTGTCTTCTGCATCCTAATCTGCTGGTGTGAAGATGAAATTCCAGCGTGTTGGTGTGTGTGTGTGTGTGTGAGACTCCCCATTTCTGTGCTGCAGGGTCTTTTTGACAATTGTGGCAGCTAAGAGAGATGCGCACGTGTTTGTGTGCACAAACTTTCATACATGCCATAGCGAGAGGCGCAGCAGCTAATATACATATCAATTTTCCTCATTTGAATACACCACTTATTGGGTGATAGTGGTGATAATTACCTGTTGTGCAGTGAGTAGGGCACAGACTCCCACTGGGCTTCTGTTTGTCAGCCTAGGTCACCGAGTCTGCACACAGTACAGTGGTGTGTTGCACACTGGGGACTGGAGAGAAATGACAGCACAGCGTGAGTCCCAGCTTTCCTTTGCCAGCACCAGACAACCCCTTGTAGCACGCAAGAACCATCATGTAGGAAATGACACAGGAATAATGTGCCTTAACATCGGGGATGCAACTTTACAATTTGTGCATAACATTATGTTGTCTTCCAGAGCACAATCTGGAGTGTCAAGAGAAGATAGGTTAAAAAAACCTGCAAAAGGGTCAAGAAAGGCGCAGCAAAAAGACAGTTTTTAAAGGTTCTTAGGACGCTGAATGGAAAATACCCCCTCTTTATATTCAACAAAAGACTGCTACACTAGATGACACAATAGAGATTATAGCTGACAGTCTGTGATCAACAGCAACACTGTGATAACCCAAAAGAAGAGACTAAAAGATTCTCCAAGTGCTTGATGCTTGTTTTCATAAAATAATTTTCCATGCTGCTGTCCTAAGCACAGAAGTGTCTGTTAGCTTCTGAATTAGTAGATATGAATAATATATCCTCTAACTGACTTTTTTATACAGACTGTGACAAAAGTAGGAACCATTCAGGTTCTATAATTGATCTAAAAATAATACACTGGGGCTGCTTCAGGGCGAACAGAGGTGAGTTATGCTGTCTACCCAGCAACCGTATATTCCACTGCCCACATCGCCACTGCTAAATGGCTAAATCCTGAAGATCCCCCTGAACAATAAAAACGATCCCTCTCATGCTCCACAGCTGCATGTTCCCTGCCAGGCTGTACCTCTTGTGCTGCGGGCCCAGCAATGTGCTGTGAAGGGCCCACAAATGGGGATGAACAGGTGTCACTTTAATTATGTGTCCTCTTGTTGGAACCTGGCAGAGTCGACCAGGAGATAGCGGCTCTTTTAATTAACCTTGGAGCTCTGCTGTAGAAACACAGTGGCAGTGCCACACTGAGCACCTGCAAATATATGGACAATATCTGCCAGTCTACATGACATTCTAGCATTTAATTACAAGCACAGAGGGAGTGGGCTCACTTTCTCTCACCCTAGCACGCATTTTACTTTCCACTCCACTCTCCGGTCTGTCTCCACGAGACAACATCGGTTTCATACGTTTCAGTCCACTCAGCTAACACCACAGCCGTCAGGTCAAGGCCCAGAGTGGCAGAATTTTCCTCTTATGACATTTTCACCCGAAATGAGGTCAGTTCACTCCCAGAAAGTATTTTCTGTTATCTTTACATAGATGTCTAGAAGCCCAGAATGAGGCGGCACTGCAACTTTCAATATCACTCGACGTCCTCTTCAGAGAAGGAAGCAAATATATTCACTAGCAATTCTGTTCACTAGCAATATAGAAATCCCTCTGTAGATTTTCCCCATTTTGAGTTTTTAATGTCATGGGTGTCATTCCACATCAAATATTTGACTGAAATTTTTACCCAATTATACAGATATTTATCTGTCAAATTACAGATGCTGCGTCTCACATGCTTCTGGCATCTTCTGACCAGCTTACGCTTCGGTGTAATGTAGCATAGCTTCATGTCATTAACATGCAGAAAAGGTGCTTTAATGTGCTACAATACAAGCTGTAATTTACATTCGTTATAGGTTACACGGTATAAATATGCGAAGGCAATGTATCAGTAATGTATTCAGTTCATCAGCGCTCATGTCATCATGTTCATGGTGTGTAATATACCATCTGGCATACTGGAATGGTTAGCCTAGAGGGTGTGAATGAAGAAGAGTCTCACTCGTGTTTTTGTGAGTCACCCACTATTTAATACAGGTGTCGATAGAACCATGAATGCAAAATGTGCAGCATATAGAAGAAATGGATATGGTTGCTGTAGAAGAAGTATTTGCTTGTACAGTCGACTTGCAGTTGTTTGTCTGAGCTCGATCCTTTGAAACACAATGACTTCCGCTTAGGTTGCAAACTGAAAGGTGCAGTGGCACAATTTTAGCCATCAAAGGATGACTTAAAATAGCCTTAAGTGTAGATTTTTAGTAAAGGAGTGTCTTAAAGCTGGATATATCTTTTCATCAGTTTCTGAATTTAATGTCACAAGTTTTTCAAACTTTTTTTTTTCAACTTCTGTCATTTAACTCATCTGTTGTAACCTTTTAAAACTACACAAAAAGTATGTTCAATTAAGTCACATTTAAGGTAGTTAAGGGCTGTTCTTGTTACATGTTTAATATTTAGCCAGCTAAAGAGCTAATTTAGAAATGTTGTCCTTACATTCCCTGGCCATTTTATTAGGTGCACCTCGCTTGTACTGGACTGGACCCCTTTTTCCCTGCAGAAATCTGCCTTTTCTGCTGATTCTGCAGATCTATAAAATCTCCATCTGCAAATATCCCATTCCACCAGATCCCAAAGGTGCTCTGCTGGACTGTGATTTGATGACTGTGGAGGCCATTTGAGTACAGCGGACTCATTATCATGTTCAAGAAACCAGTTTGAGACCATTTGCGCTCTGTGACACTGCACAAAGTACTCCTTCCATCTTCTCACCACGCTCTCTTTACTTTTTAGTGCATTTCCAGCTCCAGTCTTCATCACTCTGACCTGCTGCACCTGCTTTTCAACACGATCTTTCTGTCTAGCCATCAGAAGATGGTTATACTGTGGTTATAAAGGGATAGACATGGTCAGCAACAATACTCGACTAGGCTGTAGTGTTTAAATGATGCCCGGGTGGTATTAAGGAGCCCAAAGTGTCACAAAAAATATCCCCCACTGGCAGTTTCAACTGTTCATACAAGACAGGATGGATGCATGCTGTCATGTTGTTTCTTACCCTACCACCTGAATATGCAGACTCATCCGATCAGGCACTATTTTCCCAGTCTTCTACTGTCCAACATTGCTGAGTGTTTGCATAGATTACTTATACACAGCATATAAAATCACATTAAAAGTTAAGATTTTTGTTGTCAATCTAGAATGGCTTTTGAAGAGGGGAATAAAGATATTATATCAGAGTCATCTTTTTAAGTTTTTTTTAGTCAGACTACCCAGCTGTTTACAGTATGATCACAGATAGTGCCTTTAGTAAATATTGCATCCTTCAGTAGTCGGGACACTACAACTGCACCTCCAACATCTGCACCATTCACAGAGTCCCTAGAGATTTACCTGTAGGTGCTTATTCTCATGATTATTATTCAGTGAAAACACTGATCATTAACTATTATGCCATTTTAGTTATTGCACCAATATGCACATTTCCCAGGGAGGCTCATCATGAAAGCAGACATACAAGACATCAAAAAGAAAGTCAAACATGAAAACACATCCAGCAAGCTGGCACTTAAGACTGAGTTAAAGTGTAGAAGAAGTATTGTGTTTTCATCATTGGTACATGAGATAGAGTGTTAATTGCGAAAACTATATAAAGCTACCTCTAATACCGTAGGTGCTAATAACAAGTTAAAGATCAAGCAGATATTCTTCACCAAGTTGACACAAGCTCTGGAGATGTGATGGCCAAACATCAAATATGTATGCAGCTAAATACAAAGTCTGCATTCTTTTTTCTAATAAATCCCCCTTTCTTTGTACAAACAGTAATTTTCACATACTCAGGGAGATTTAAATCATGTAAGTTGCTTGCTGCGATACAAATCTATTGAATATCCTTCGGTCTCAGTCTGTCTCTACTGACTTCTTTTTCCAATGAATTTCTGTTTACTGTGAAGTACTGTACTGCAGTTTTTTTTTTGTTCAGATTCAACCCGATTCCATTTTCTGCCTCTTTTTCTTGCTCTCCAACAGCCCTTAATTCTTTTTTATAGGATGGCAAGAACTCCTCTGGCAGTATTGAGTTTTAGGCCTTTGGGCTCAACAGGTATGGCTCTCAGACGGCCTGCCTTTACCTCGCACCTACTGCACTCTGGTTTAAATTAGTGGGTGCTCTTCAGGTTTGATACTGTCCCCCTTTACTGTAGATATTGGATTTTCTCTCCCAAATTTCACATCTTACATCTGAAATGTAGCAGAGAATTGCCTCAGGGCACCATGTGTGTATGTGCGTGTATGAACATGTGTTTGTTTGCGTAATGAAATGCTCACCATGATATTGCTCACCATGTCAGTGTGCAAATAAAGTCAGGATCTTGGCCCACGCAGAAATCCAATCAATAATGCTGTATTTGATCATGGTCCAATTTGCCTGCTGCACTTACCTAACAGTAAATTCAACAGCTTTTGAGATTACTGGCTCTTGCTTCACTTGTTGTTTGTGTGGGTTAAATAAGGAATGCAGCGTTGCTTCCAGTGACATAACTCTTCCATTCTTTCTTGCTATTGAAACATTTGTCAACAAGGCCACAAAACAAATTCATTTCTGAAAGGTCAGAGAGGTAAGACATTTTCAGAAAGTAGCCTGGTAAAAGCAATCCATGATTGAAGACGGCATCAATGCATCAGAAAACCTGAAGTTTGAAAATTACCTATTGGACCACACTGAGGAGAAATTCATAAGAATGGAATACACTCACTGACCATTTCACTTGGTATACTGCTTGTTAACACAAATATCTAGTTAGCCAGTCACATGGCAGCAAATCAATGCATGTAGTCGTGCAGACACCGAGCATCAGAATAGGGGAAAAGGTGATTTTTAGTGACTTTGAGCATGGCGTGGCTGTGTGGTGCCAGATGGGCTGAGTATTTCAGAAGCAGTGGGATTTTCCCAGACATCTCTTGGGTTTACACATATAATGTTTGAACCTTGAAACTCATGGACTACAGCAGCAGAAGACCACAGTGGGTGCCACTTGGTGGTGGTAGTGATTTAATAGTGTGGGAGATATTTTGCGGCACACTTTGGGCCTCTTAGCATCAACTGGGTATCATTTAAATACCACAGGCTATTGGTGCTGACCATGTCCATCCCTTTATGACCACAGCATGTCTACTACTACTACTTTATTTATAAAGCACTTTAAAAACAGCAGCATCTGGAACAAAGTGCTGTACAGGTACAATTCCACTAGCCAATATACAACACAGTGACAACAACAACAACAATACAGAACACAAAACACACAAAAAAAGCAAGTCTCAGCATATATTAAAAGCCAGGGAACAAAAATGTGTCTTAAGAGCAGTTTTAAAAGTTGATAATAAGGGAGCACTTCTAATATGCAATGGCAAAGCCTTCCATAATTTGGGAGCAGCAACGCTAAAAGCTCTGTCACCCCTGAGGTTCAACTTCGACTTCGGTACCTTCAGGAGCAGCTGATCAGCTGACCTGAGGCAACGGGGCTGGGAGGTATGGGTTTAATAACTGAAAGAGATAAGATGGGGCGAGACCATGTAAACATTTAAAAACAAATAAAAGGATCTTAAAATGAACTCTAAAATACACTGGCAGCCAGTGTAGTGAAGCCAGAACAGGAGTGATATGCTCTCTCCTTCTGGCTCCCCTCCGAAGCCGAGCAGCAGCATTTTGGACTGGCTGAAGACGCTTAATTGGCTAATACCAAGGTACAGAGCATTACAGTAGTTAAGCCGAGATGTAATAAAGGCATGGATCACTGTCTCAAAATGTGGTTTTGAAAGGATTGGTTTAATCTTTGCCAACTGCCC
>VUQK01012776.1:0-12781 GCA_015106715.1 Bujurquina vittata
AGTTCAATTTGAATTAATAGTCACAGATCAGTGAATTTCCTTCCACAGAATAATTTTCTCCTTTTTTTTTCTTTTTTTTTTTGCTGAATCCAAACTTTCCAATATGAACCCCATATTTTAAATAACCACTGTTCAGAAGCAAGGGACCACACAAGGATCTGACCACAGAGCCACATTACTATAATCCACTAAAAACTCATGTAGAAAAAAAGTTTAAATGTCTAACAAAATATAGCAAACTGTGCATTTCACAGCCAGGCAAGGAGGCAACAGGAAAAAGGAGAGAGCAAGCAGAAGGATCAGCAGGAAACACAAGGAGCACACACAAACACACACAGAACTACAAGGCTTCATTTCCTGTTTGGATCAATGCCATTTCTTCCTCAATAGGAGGTCAAAAAGTCAGCACTGCAGCATAGACACAACCCTAAGTCTTAGCATGCATGTTTTCTTATCCCGGCATTACACACACACACACACACACACACACAAGCAGTGGAGTATAAAAACATGCAACATACACGCGAGGAATGAGGAGTGGAATAACAAATAAGCAAAACAGTTAAAAGCGTGCAAAGCTGGGCTCATAAATATGAACAGAATCTTACTCTGAACACAAACATGGTCTGAGTCATGTGATCAGATAAGAATATTGTGTAACTGTAGTAACAGCCTCTCAGTGAGCCTCACAGCTGTGGGAACAAAGTGAGTTTTCAGTGTGTGTGTCTGCATTCAGCACTGCGTTCACCGAGTTCAGTCTGCACACGGGCCAGGTCCAAAGGTAAGTGCTGAGTGATTGAAATCATGGGAAATAAATATGCTCTGGCAAAACAAAGAGTAGCAAAAAAATCTTTTTGCTTTATTAGTACACTGTTAAAGGCTAATTTTCATTAGATTACACCATTTGTGCTATAGTAAAATAAAAAAGTACAAAATCCTTCCTTATGTAATTTAAAAAAACCAAAAAAACACTTGCCTTTTGCATCAAAATGTACCTGATAAGAATCGCTATAAATGTTGGCTTCACTTATTCCTTCCAAGGAAAACTTGAACACACCTATGCAGTTTTCTTTTAAACCATCCACCAATGTGAAACTAATAAGAACATGTCCACAGCACACCAAAAACTAACCAGAGGGGAAAAAAAGTATATTAAAAAGTATATTTATCATAATTAGCATAATTATTTAAGCTCAGTGAGTCTCTATTGCAACCTTTGCTCATAATTTATGCTAGTTTCTCTCCTCTGCTCTTTGTTTCACCAAGAAAAACAGAGCAGAAAGGAGACAAAAGAAAAGGAAGTGATATTACTTGAGTTGATAACAATACTGCTAAGTCAATTCCACCCAAAGAAAGTCAGCTTTGGACCAACTGTGTTTATGTAAACTTAATTTGTCCTGGAAGCTGTAAGATCCATTATTATATTTAACAGAAACACCTGATCAAAATGATAGCCAGGGGCAGGTCATTTTTGTTTTTCTACCTACTCCTTCTCTGGTTGCTCTGAACTTTTCCCAGTTTTTTCTATGGCCCCTTAATTTTGATTTTTTCTACTAGTTTCTCTCCTCTCCTCTGCTGTCTCTTCCACCATGTATGCGTCTGTTTTAACAGATGCACAAGCAGAGGAGAAACAGATGTCTTAAGATACGTCATCACCTTTAATAAAAAGACTTGACCAAAATGGCGGCCAAGCACCATCGTTTACTTTCTTTATGTGCGTGAATTTTGACTGGACTCTGGTTTCTCCCTTAATAAATTACTATCTTTCATCATGTCTTATCTTTCATATGAAAAAGTTGATCTTTTTATGACCAAATGAGACACCTATCACAGGCGTTAGTGGTGCTGTACCTTCACACCTTTGTAAAACCAAATCATGTGATGGAGACTGAATTTGAGGAGAACCCCTCCAAGCACACATACACCCTTCTTCCCGTCCTCTATTCGGGGTATCACAGAGAAGTTCTCAATGCGAGGCACCGCTTTCTTCCGCCGGACAGACAAAGCACTCCCTGTTTGCAGCCTCTTAGCAGCCACTTCACACACAGCACAAGGTGGAAGCCCTGCTAGCTACTCTATTCTCTCTTTAGACCTTCCGCCTGAATACTGCAAAGAGATTGTAAATGGCAATGACAGCAGGGAAGGTGACACGCCAACAAACACCCAAAGGAATACATTCAAACATTTATGCAAGTTGTACTGCAGCAAGACACTGATATCCACTGAATAAACAACAAGCAACTTAGGTGTGATCAAATTTAGCAGAGACTTGATCAAAAAATTGCAATCATACTAAAGTTTCTGATTGGGGCTGAATCAAGAGGGGCAGCAATCATTCATATTATGCCAACTGCACTGGCTCCAGCTTCTAAAATATAAAGGCTTTTTTTTAAAAAGACAAAACAATTTGAATACATCACATTTAGATTTTTTGATCTGCTATAAATGGCAAATGAGGCATCTTTTATATCCATCTGCCTAATGCTCAGGCTTCAGACAATATTTTTGTCTGAAAAGATGATCACATTGCCACTTGAGTCAAAAACAAGTCATAATTTCTTGCTGTCACTTGCCAGAGACGAAACAAACTACAAGCTGGTCGCTGGCCAGTGGTAGCTTGCCATCTTTTAAGACTCTTGAGATGCCACGGTGAAGGAGGGGCCAAGTACTGGAAACCAAGAATGACAACAAATAATGGCACCAATGATCATGCCTGACTCCCGTTTAAAAAAAGAAATGAAGTGAGGATTGTCTTTGGACTCCTTTTGCTCAACATCACAAACACATAACAGAAGTAGTCATAACAAATAAAATAACTATAATAAGCTACATGGAGCGCCCTGCAATTTTCCAGTGGGGCAAAATGCCCACTAGCAACTGTCACTCCTGTGAACCCCAGCACATAGGTACACAACATAAAATGTGCTCTATACAAGACCGAGAGATGCCATCGCAAGGCAGACACACCCTGACCAGAGTGAATCCCTTCTAACTGTGGGCAAACCAAATAATGCTGCCCTGACGCCAGCACACGTCTCACCACAAGCACTGACTGCATTCTGAAGCATCTCTAGCATTAAGCAGGGACTGGTACAGGCTTATGATACCGAAGAAGGTGATTATATGAGAAATTATAGGAGACACCCAGCACATGCAATGAGGAAATTTCCTCTGCAAGTTACAGGGTTCCCTCGCCATTAGCCATTCAGCAGAATGCAACAGTGGCCTTGAGGGCTTCCACTAATCATATATCCATGAGGGCAAGACGATAATGATCCACCTCTGAACAAGACAGCCGAGAGCAATAACACCCCCACAGCCTGCAAAGCTCACACAGCCCTCGCTCATTATTAAAAACAGAGATATGCTTCATAATATCGAACTCATTAAGACCTCTGCTCTCGCTTATTCATAAAAACAACCAGAGATGAAGACACAATGAATGAAAACGGCATTAGGCATTGTGGTAATAGACACGGCTGATAAATAATTTACATTTTCCAGGGACCATTCATCCATCAATCTTCTTCCACCTATCCAATTCAGGGTAAGGGGCTGTGCAAAAATCTTGACCCACCCCTCATTTGTTTATATTATTCCTCCAAGGATCCAGGCTTTCTTTAAATTGTTTTGTTTTTTTTTCTTTGGAATTATTTGTGGTCTTGAACAATAGCTCTCCAAGCTTTCTGAATTCTGACTGACCTTTCAACAAATAAGAAGTACATAATAAGGGGAAACCTGACCATCAGCTGACCTAAAGTGACACGATTTGCTCATCTTTGTGTAGCTACGGAAAGGACTCAAAGTGCACAAGTGTGGGTTTAAATATAGCGAAGGAAGTCCGGAATTTCCCACGCACAAGATATGAGACCATGGAAACAAAGTCAAACAGTGTAAACTAAGTGGACAAACACAGTGGTTCAGCTGTCTTTCAAATACTTTTTTCAAATGTAGGTCAGAGGGTTGTCATGGAGACTGAGAGAGGCAGTAGTGTCACAGTGACCTTGGTATCAGCCATTGGTTGTTTGTCAGGGTACTGACTTAAAACTTAAGGCAAATTTGCCTTTTGTTGGATTCTCTCAGCTTTCTTTGCTTGTCATCAATCATCATCTGTTTCTTTCTCTCGCTAACCTTCAGGCTTCACAAATGATCGTTTCCACCATCGGACTGAAAATGTGACCTTCAGTGTGACTTGTATCAAGAAATCTTAGCAAAGCCCTGTCAGGGGAAAAAATGAAACCAAAGGAACTAGAGCCTCCTGTCTTCATCCGATCACCCCAAGTACTCATTTTAACACAAATTTCGGCGTGCTCGGGGTGTGGTGAATGGCTCAGGGTTCTAATCTATGAGATGCCACATGGCTGGAGTTCTTTGTTTGATTTGTCTGAGCTCTTAATGCCTTCATTGGATGAGCAGTTGGATTTACCTGCACATGGTAAAAGCCTCATCCTGCAGATAGAACGGTTATAGGCGTAAGCTACTATGTGGGTGGGAAATGTGGCTAAAGTCATTGATCACCGGATATATTTAGATTTTATTCTGGAAAATTAGCATTCAAAAGTGTTTTTAAAAGTCTTTAAATCAACAGAACCATGTTCATAATTAACTTCAATAGTACAATTTTAGTTTTAAATTTTACCAGAGAAAAGCTGTCAGTATTTTTTTTCCTAGTGTCAACCCTGAGGATGCAGACATCAAGTTTGTAAAAGCTTTATTAGAACTGTCCCCTAACAAAAGTGATGAGGACCTTGTAACTAAGGCTTCAGTCAAACAGGCCTAGAGACTGCAACCACCTGACAACCACCGCTTGCTAGGAAAAAAATTAGTACTTCCCAACAGTTGCAAGTGGTTGCTGGAGATTGCTGGCAGTTGCTGTGGCAACGATTGCTAAAGCCCCATTCGCAGAGGACTAGATTTCCACTAGTGCGCCACTGGTAACCACCGGTCACCAGGGAAAAACAAAAACATGTACTGCCCTTGCGACTCCGTCCAACTTGTCTGCAAACACTGGCCAACCACTTGCTAATTTTGAAACAATGTTGGTTTCAGCAGTAAGGCACAGCTTGCACTTTAAAGGCATTCTCCATTTCCCATTTGAAACGCACCTTTTCACGTTTTACTATCTGTAAAACTTCTACCGTGAAGGTTTTCTCTGTAAAGTCAGGGAGTGTTTGCATGCAATGCAAACTGCAGACAACTGCAACACTCTGCTAATGACTCGAGCTTTTAGGCGCAGCACCACCTTTGTGACCAGTTTCACCCAGCGACTGCCAGCAACCCTCCTTAGCAACCAAAGGTCTCTTAGCCTGTGTAAACAAGGCCTGTGGTGAGTTTCCAGACTGAATGATGTGTGTAATGATTCTGGCTAAGCAGGAAGGCTGATAAAAACATGAAGTGTGAGTAAACACATTATATATGTTCACTATAACTATAACTGGTGTTTTTCTTACGCACAGCAACTGGTGCAAAGGCCAAATTGCTCTTGGGTTATGGTTTTAAGTGCGCAAGGTTTCTGGTTTTAAACTAGCTTTTTGTGTATGTGATGCAGAGTTTTGTGTACTTTAAAAGGCCCAGCTCGGAAGCCTCGGCAATAAATACTGTGGTATGTGGTTTTGGCTCTTGCTACACAACTTGTTTCTACATAATTAAACAGTTAAATAAATGAAAGAAAGAAATATAGTTTGAAGTCATAAATAGACTTCTGACACTTTGCCTAACAAGGCGTGTCGAACTGAGAAAATTTCAAACTGAATTGTTTGAAATTGTTTATATGAAAGCAAGTTGTAAGTTTCTGTCAAATAAGCAACAAAAATCAAGCTTTCAAATGATTTATAGTTTATTTATTTAAAAAAAACAGTAATATGCTGTAGATGATTAGATTACAAGCAGCTATGACAAATCTGTGTTTTGGGGATGTTAATCATGAGAAGGGGAAATATTTTATGTGTGCTTCTGTATTGAGCCAAGGATATCAAGAGACAAACAGACCACCAGCCAGGATTTCAGTCTGATGAACCAATAAAGGGAACCATGGACACTACTGTGTCATGCTGTGACTTAAAATAACCGAGGTCTGTGTGAAAGCGAGAGGAGAAGTGGAAAATGTGGGGCATTTCTTCGCAGCTGCGTGGACTGCGGCATCAGTTTCTGTGTGTATTTCTGACCTGAGAGATGTGGTTGATGGAGGACTCCATGCGCCGCAGCTGCGAGGCCTGGATGTCCAGCAGCTGCAGTACATTGTTGGCTAAGGCATTGATCTGGTAGGCCACGCTGGCCAGGGACTGGGTGGTGTAGGCTTTGGTCTCCTCCAGAGCTTTCCTCTTATCCTGGGCCTGTGCACAGAAAGGGAGAGAAGAAGATTAAAATAAATGGCACTTACTGTTAACATCCATCTTTCAGCCCCAGCGCCAAGTCAGGTCTGTGCTGGCTTCAGGCCAAAAGAGCAGCAAAAGACATCCATTTGTCCCCCCCACTCTCAGTCCTGAGATACCACACTCCTTCTGGAGGGATTTAAGATGATGTAACACATCCTGCAGCCACCATGCTGGATTTAAGAGCAAAATATAAACAACCGACTGCATTTCTAACCATTTCAGGGAATTGAACCTGACAAATTCAACACATTAATTCATTTGTATTTTCACTGACAAAGTATCGCATTGTTCATTTTAAAAATTATACAATTCACTTGCAATCCAAGATCAGATGACGGCCATACCGCTACAATCTCACATTGTGTGCTAGTGGGAAATCTGGTTCTATATAACTGTATTTACCATGATTTTTCAAATATAGTTACTTGTTTGTTTCAACAAAATTGTATTTAAAAGTTCAAAGAAATCTACTAAGCCGGGAACTGACACCTCAATATTGACTTCCGTGTCAGTCAGTGAACTCCTTTGAATACACATCAAAATTATAGACCTATAACAGGACCACTCCACCTATATGAAGCTATACATTTATATAGATAGTACACTACATCCAGCATTGTATTCAGTAACAATTTTGAACCCTAATATTTGAAAACTACAAATTTAATGACGTGTTTTTGATCCACCTCCCTTCAGACGGGCAAAGCTCCAAGCTCAGCCATTGTGTTTGATCTCTGTGGCCTCTTCCCTACAAAGCGCTCAGTCACAAAGTTGAGTCCAAAGAGCACTGCCTGGAGGGCAACGTTAGGCTTGATAACATGCTGCTATTGCAGAAGGTAGGTGGTGGCAGCAGTGGGTGGAGAGTTAATTACTAGTGGTAGTGGTTACGGGGGAAAATGGGGAGAAAACAAAGGAAAACATTTGCCACATGAAGACAAAATAGGGGACAGTGCAAAAGAAAACAACTGATTCCCTGTGGCTGCACGCAGGTAATCCAGAAACAATCCACATGGCTAAAAGCTCCCGACCTGGAGAGCAGCAGTGCTGGCTTTGCCACGGCCGGTGTTTCTTTTAGCAGGAATCAGAGCAGCAGATGTGTTGGGCGATAACAGCCTCAGGAAGGAGGAGAGATTCCTCCAGAGGGCTTGGCGCAAAAGGCCATCTGCTGAAATCACACAGTCACTCATGTGCACACACAGACACCTACTACTGACAATGCAATACGCAATGTGGTTTAACAGCTGGAGGGAAACGGATGAAACAACAAGCACAAAACAAACAAACAAAAACAGCCTTATATCCATGATGGCAATTTCAGAAATTGCAAGGGGATGCAGATTTTGCTGTATAAACAGATTAGTGAACAGCTCATGCTTAGCTGTGCAGAACTGCTGGCCTACATATCAAGCAACAAGTCAGGGACCATGTTTATTTATTTTAATCTATGAGACTTTGTGCAGGATCCATTCATTATACATGGATTACAAATGCAAAATATTCCATTGGCAATGCATACTGCAGTCACAACTTAAAAAAAAACGGCATAATTATGTTTTTGTTAATGTATGTTTGCAGCCGCAAACGGCACAGACAAACCAGAGCGTTGATGTTTCTGATCTGATGCTGAACCGTGATGTGTAAACTCTACTGTCTCCATTCTTTCAGACATAAAAATTCATTCAAGGTTGCCAAAGCTTAAATCCAAAGCAGAACAAGATGTGATGCTGTTTGGTCCATGTTCTGAAGCGGCTACAAAAAACAAAAGGCTCTCAAACAAATCCAATCGCCCGTCCTCCTCCCTCAAAGATTCATGCAGTGCAAGTTCAAGTAAACAACAGACAAGACCACAGTGAAGAAACATTTAAGCCGATAACAGCACAAAATAACAAGTCTGTATCAGTTTTGAATGTGAAGGTGCAAAGCCAGGACTTAAAATTAGCGCACCAAAGACCATTAAAAGGTCGTACCCTCTATTACAGCTCCCTGTCTTTGTGACACGGCGGCGGCCGCTACAATGATTGCTTCGTCAAGAAAGCTGGCGCCCAAAATGTAAGAGTAGCTCAAAAACTGACGTTCTCAAAATTTTTAAAAACACATTTCATTCTACATTTCTAAAAAAGAGTTAAATAACAGATCCCGCTTTGTCCTCTGTTCTCCTATTTCTGAATAAAATGATCCAATCTGCATTAGCCGCCAGAGCTGTGATATGAGGTCAGCAGTTGGTGCTGGGAGGACAGATGCGACACCTGATTGCATCGCCATTGGCGGCAATCTTGGAGCCTCCCGCTCTAGTCACATCCCTCCCTCGTCCCTTTGCTAGACCACGTATAAAATCCTCAAACTAACCAGATTTGTTGTTCAATTACCCGGCAATCTGTACTTTCATTTTGGGGGGAAAAAAAAAAAGACAACGGGAGAGCTGCAGTAGATCTCTGGAAAAATGAGAACAAACAGTGCTTTGGCAGATAAGGAACAAAGCGCG
The DNA here is from genome assembly GCA_015106715.1 of Bujurquina vittata. Lineage (NCBI taxonomy): Eukaryota > Metazoa > Chordata > Actinopteri > Cichliformes > Cichlidae > Bujurquina > Bujurquina vittata. The sequence continues at coordinate 8,857 of VUQK01012776.1, forward strand.
TGCACGATCAGCGCTAAACAGCAGCACCGGAGAGCTGAGTACACTCTTCCACAGCAGGGGGATGCAGAGAATGAGGTGAGCGCTGAGAGAGCTTTAGCGCTCCTGGGGCACTTTATCTCATATTTCTGAGCTGAGTAATGACTGAGTGAAAGAGACTGGAATATCCAGGCAGCAGCAGACAGGCTGTCAGAACCTGAGCTAGGTTTATAAGGGGAGTACAGAGGAATGCATGCGCTGCACAATAAACGTGTAGATGGGAGCTGGGGCAAGCGAGGTAATCAAACAACCACACGGATACTGCAAAAAACACCAACAGAGAGGGACAATTCTTCAAAAGGCAAATCCACAATGATAAGGGAGTGGCAGTCACAAGAAAGACTTTCCTGTTTCCTTGAGGGTTTTGAAGCTGTTAGGGTGATACACACTTTTCATCTCACCCATCCAGTCTGGCAAGATAACGGCCACTGAACCACAATCAGGCTTTTTTAAACAAGATGCCTCCATGTCAGGATCTGCTGGATGCACTGAGACATGAAAAAGCAAAAAGTCCACGGGGTCAGACGGGTTCTCGCCCTCCTCCCACCCAAAAGCAGTAGCAGAAATAGGAAATGGACAAAATGAGTATTCCTCCTGATGATTAGGCACGACTAAAAGAGGACGCAAAGAGAAAAGAAATGACTGAAAGAACTGAGGCCAAACGTCTATTTCACTGAATCGTTCAGAAATTAGGAACATGACAAGGAGGCTTAAAGAGTTCACTGGTAGGCTACATTTGTTTGTCTTGCTGGCAGAGCTCAAACATGCATGAACGTTTCTGTGTTTCTTCTGCTATTGGATTTGCACAGCTGACAAACACATTTGGGTTCATGTGCTCCCACTTGTTCACAGGGGAAACGTGCTCGGCATAAAAAAAAAAAAAAGAAAAACACTGAGGAATGTTTGGAATTCTGCAACATGTCATACATCCTCAAACTTCCATGAGCTGCTCAAGGGTTTTGCCACGAACCACAAGTGTTGGGATGAGCTCAGAGATGCCACAAACACACACACACAGTGGGATAGAAGTGCAAAGCATTTTTTAAATCTACACACTGAGTTCATAAGGGAAAAGTAACCCTACATATTAGGCATGACAACCCAGCAACCTTTCCTTGCCTCACTCCTCTGCCCAGAGCAGTACTGTGCTGACCAGAATGAGCGTAAATCCAGCTGAAAGGTTGCAGAGCTCACATGGCACTTTGCTGCCCCATGATGTATCGACCGCTGATTACTGCAGACTGGACGGGGTGAGATAAGTGAGGCAGGAGGCCGCTGAGAGCCAGCGAGCTTGTATTGACGCGTGGAAGGTGGAGCCCATGAATATGAGACACGTTTAGGATCAGACCGAGTGTTACCAAAGTCATTACCCGATCGATTACTTTCTTCTGCCGTCACTGCAGTGATATATTACAACCCAAATGGAAGGTGCATTTGGGTCTGAGACAGCAATTTGAGGCTGAATTCGGCCAGGACCGCTACAGTTAAAGGAAGACTGTCGTTTGCAGTCTGCTTCTGTGGTGATTTATCTTTGGTGGTGTCCGTCACAAACATGGAAAGCCTGAAGCAGAGCACAGAACAGAGTCAGCAACAACAGAAAGAAGAAGCTAGGTGAAGGTGGGTGGTGGCTTGCAAAGTGGCTTGCAGGTGTGAGCAGGCTAAAACAGATTAAATGTCATGCCGTAGAGGCTAACTGGCTGTGTAGAAGTATAGCAGTTGAGCCATCAGCTGATATGCCAAAATTGGGGCTGCTGAGCTTTACTTGGTGTCTAGTTTAGATTATGTCTCACTTTCTTCTTCTGCTTCTTCTCTACGCTTGCAGTCTAGTTACCTGCACCTCAAGGTGAGTACTTTCTGTTGCTTTGGGTCAAAGCCATTTTCGGCTGCCCCCTTGTCACAAGGGTTTGCCACAGCAGGTAGGTGTTTGATTTGGAAGCGTTTTTCCCTGGATGCCCTTCCTGATGCAACGCAGAAGGGATTTGTGTCTCCAGACTAAAACCCCGGCTGATAGGTATGTGATTATCTTGACACTTAGTAGGTTTTCTGCTGGGCTTCTTTGTTTTAGGGCTACAGGAGCGTCCACTCACTCTGTCACTGACAATTGGTCCCTAGTGGACATTCCCTGCTCAGGTTACCAGTGTATGTATTTACCACCCCCTCATATGTCAACAGTATTCTTCCCTCTCACTGCATTTCCATTAATTGTTCACCTCAAAGTTTAGGCTTTTCTTATTATATTCTTGTTCTATCCAATGTTTGAAATAATGAAACTAAGAACGAGCTACCTGAGGAGACGGGGTGGTGAAAGTGACACTGGAACGTGTGAGGAATAAAGAAAACCTGCACATGAAACAACTTCAATCCCCTCCTTTAACAATGTCTCGGCTCTCTTAAAAAACACTCTGCAGCACGATGAGTGAATTCATAATTCCTTCTCCTCCTCCAAAGGGGCAGATGGAGGCTGACTGAAAGGCCATAAGGTCTACCTGTCCTTGAAAAACTGCCAGCACGCCATTAGAAATTCCTTCAGTGTGTCAGGGAAGAGACACAAAGGGGAAGTTTGCACATGGAGGAAACTCATTAACCTTTATTAAATGACTTGGTAATTGCTTCATCCAGGCAGAAAGCGCTTTGCACCCAACTGACAAACAAGCAAAAAACAGTCAAATTACTTTTTTCCAAGGATTTCAGTAGTTGAGAAGGGCTGAACTCTCCACGATTCCAGCTACAAGCTGTCCAAAACTCCTACCCTGTAACCACACTGCAACAGATCAGTTCAACAGTCTGGATCAAACCAACCCCAGTCAGCTGAGGGGGAGGAGTGACAGGTGGTCAAAAGGATGAATGGGTCTGGCTGGTAGGCTCAGAGCCGCTAGGCCTCTCCATGCTGCAAGAAAAACCAGGCCACTCCACAGAGAGGAGGCGAGAGGGGGAGAGGCAGAGCGAAAGGACAGGAAATGAGGACTAAAAGTAACCCAGAGGCACTACTATGTGAAAAAAAACAAAAATTATATATATATATATATATATATATATATATATATATATATATATATATATAAAAAAATAAAAAATCACCTTCAGGCAAGAGCGGCCCTCTTCCAAAAGAAAAACTCACATGAATTCTTCTGGGAAAAAGAGCACAGAACAGGTATGACAAGGTTATACGAGCAGGATATCTCCCTTTCCCTTTGTGTCAACCGCCTGATCGATGGCCGGGCCTCTCAGATGCGATGCTACCAGCATCAATTACGCGCCCACTTTTAAAAAACCACTCATTTAGAAGCAGTCCACAAACACATTGGGCATCATGCAGCCTCAGCAGAAAATGTCACATGCCCCGAGCTTGCAACACTGAGTTTATTCTGGCTTATGACCTCCTGGTTTGCCACATAACACTTCCATTTCCCTATTTTTGTTGCAAACTTCCCGCTGTACAGCGCTGCCACACACAGCTGTGATTTCATTGGAAATTTGCACCAAGTTACAGGCAAGATCTCTCTAAAGAATTCACAATTATGGGTGCAGTGACAGAAATATGTATTACTGCTATTCTGATAGTGTAATTATGGCTCTACAGTAAAGTAAATAGTAAACACTGAGGTGGCACAAACACCTCTCTGAGATTAAAAATGATGATTTAAATAAAAAGTTAGGCATGATCGGCATGACTGGCGACCTTTATTGGTTTTAATCATCTTTTTTTAAAGAGCTTAAGCTATTTAGTGCTTCAACAAAGATCTAAATCTGGGCAATGACTTGATTTTTATTATCTGTGAAATATTAAAAATGATTTTGCAGCACACGCCTCCAACTCTCCCAAGACTTACACTTAACAAAATAAAGAGAACAGAACGTGAGACAGACTTTTTTTTTTTTTTTTTTAATG
>VUQK01012783.1:0-11569 GCA_015106715.1 Bujurquina vittata
CTTATCTTAGGCTACGTTCACACTGCAGCCTGAAGTGACACAATTCCGATTTTTTTGCCCTCATGCGACCTGTATCCGATCTTTTCATGACAGTCTGAACAACACAGATCCGATTTTTTCAAATGCGACCCAGGCCACTTGGATATGTGGTACTAAATCCGATACGTATCCGATCTTTTCAAATGCGACCGCAGTCTGTACGGACGCTATGGGACGCCCGCATCGATCCGACCTGCACGTCATTGATACTCGACAAACGTCACTATTCTGCGTCCCGTGTTACAGGGACGCGTGAAGGAAAACAAGCTTGTTTTCGCTATTGCTTGGAGATTTGTTTAATAAAAGTTAAATTTAAAAAAACAAAAAAAACAAGCTTACTTCCGCAAACATTGAGCATGCTCGCTGCGTGTAACGTAATCGCGTCCTCTACTGCGCATGCGGGACACGTTCGGCTGCAGTTCACACACAGATCACATCCAAGTTGCATATATTTGGAAATGTGAACAAACACGCAAAAAAAATCGGATTTCTCAAAAAATCGGAATTGGGTCACTTCATGCTGCAATGTGAACGTAGCCTAAGAGAAATCTAACCTGATTCCCCTGACACTGAGGGTAAAGCACATATGGATGTGCACTAATAGATTTCTACAAAAGATGCTTTACCATGCATACCTCTGCAGTAAGTGTGCGACCCCGCTAATGCAGAAGAGTGCTACAAAGAACTGAATAAATGTGTAAGGAAATCAAATGCTGAGACCATCCCCACTGGTCAGATGATCTTTAATGATAAAGAGGAACGACAGCTCAGCCAGGGAAAGCTTTTAACCCCCTGACTTCTCTGCAACAAGGTAATTTGCTTAATGAGACCTTTGTTTCCACCTTAATTACTGTCGTCAAATTTAAGATCCCTACAAGCTAAAATTGCACAATTAGATACAGAGCCAGAGGGGTTGATCAAATCATACTTGGGCATCATTATTTAAACACTGACTGGTGGGATCTAAAAGCACTTCATTTACATTAAACCATCAAAACTAGAGGTCACGATAGGAATTCCCGCATACTGCATATAACTATGCTGCCTTTAGCAAATTACAAAAAGGAGTGGTCTTTAGCTGACTATCCCTCTCATTTGTGCTCCCACCCAAACAATAGTGACTGCAGTTTAATTTGTACCATTTAAAAATGGAAAGACAGCAACCTCTTTTTGTTTTTTTTGTCTCAGTGACTATTAATGTGTCACTGAATCATACTGCAAACAGCTGTCACAATGAATATTTCTTTGCTATAAACTAGTTTAAATTTAAGGTATTCGTGTTGGTTTCAGTAACTCAAGAGTCTGTGAACCTGGCGGGCTGCTGGCTGTGCAGAGCAGTGGGGGGAACCGTCGCTGAACTGAACAGAGGCCAGAGTGTGGAGTACTAATCGGAGCAAAAAAAGAGTGAGCAGAGCAGCCGAATTCACCGGGTTTCAGGCCTGAGCAGGAGAGCTGAGGAGGGCTGGAGCAGTGTGGGCGGAGGATCAGAAAGAGATGCTAGTGCGGTGAAGGGGAGGAAGATGTGAATAGTGATAAACGTTGACTCTTGTACTTTTACCATAATCGTTAAAACATGTCTCTTATTTTGTTGTAGCCAACTTTAAAATGTAGGCAATGAGCTATAGTCTGCGTCACAGTAAGCAGTTTTTATGCCTTCTTTATTTCAGCATAACTAATACTGTCCACAATAAATTTTTAACCTTCTCATAATTTTTTTCTCTTAAAAAATTTGAATATTTAGATGTGTTAGCTGTTGTGTTGTTTGTTGTACCCTTTTCTTAGTACATTCTAATATATACTTCAGCCTTATCTATAATTAAATAATCTAAATCATTTGTAAAACTAATAAAACCTCTAAAAGTTATTCTTCAATACAACTGTTACTTAGGATTAGAAAAAAAATAGATAAAAATTAACAATTTATCTTCTTCAAATAATGACCTCTTTGGCATTATTGCAGCTGTTGTGGGTCAAAATGATACCCCTTGGCACCTCTAATTTTGAATCAAAAATTCAACAACAGACTAGCTTTAAGTTAATACTCTATACAGCTGTATATACTGTGACTTACAGCATAGTAAAGTTAATATAGGCTCCAAAAAAGTAATGCAAAACAATAGTTAAACTGAGCTTAAGCCTGGAAAAACTACAACATCAGTCAAATTGGTTGACTAATGTCCTTATGGTTCAAATTGAGTAGTTTATAGTAGCAGTAGTATTAAATTGAGTAGCATCTAAAGGAGAAACGGTGGTCCAGCAGTACTAGCACGTGGGTAGTGCACTGACCAGTCTGTGAGTTGCTGTTGTTTGTGCTGCTGTTGGTCCATCAGCAGCCGGTGAACTAATAAAGGACCAAGTACAAAGTGAAACCAAATGTTAAAAACAATTAAAAAATCCATTGCTGCCACTGCCTGGGATTTCCATGCTGTATTTTGTGATCTTTGATGGTTTTTTTCCCACTGTTCTCACATTCCTGGTAAACTCTGCTGTCCACAACAAATCAGCATTTGACCGGCACAGCGTCATCTTTGAGAAACCTACAGCCGGGATTTTAGAGGACAAGAGCACGTTTGCTGTGGTTGAAAATTCCTTACTGGCTGCAAATTCATATCCAAACGGACACAGTCATGGCACTATAAGCTAAGCATACTGTGAGACATTCCAGTGAGGAATATCTATCATTCTTTTACTTTCTTGATTAGTTAAATGCTGCTCGGTGTATACCAGGTAATTTCATTCAACCAATAAATCATTAAATTTTCTTGATTCCGCTTGTTGTCATTTCAAAATTCACATGGTCGTTTTTAATATACATAAGTTAATAATATTTATTTACTAAATATTAATTAACCCCATCTCGCTTTTGCAGTGCAAGCAGTCCTTTAAGTATAAATCATAGATGGCACCACAGAGCTCTGAGGAGCACTGACGAGGGCGCAGCTACAGTCACAAGGTCGCCACTTTCTGCAGAAAGTTGATGACAGTTTGTGTGTCAGTGTGTGTGTGTGTGTGTGTGTGTGTGTCTGTCTGTGTCACAGGGGTAAGTGATGACAAACGATGGCAAATTGGAGTGAAGGCTTCCCGCTGCTTGCTCACCATGCCAACAGAAAATCAGAGGAAAGGAAGTGTCTGAGAAAATGGCTGTCACACACACACACACACACATAAGCACAACACTGACACACAAACTGGCAGAGGCGCAGGCCAAGTTTTTACAAAGGCGAGCGAGTTGCAGAGGGTGAGGTGGGGAATCACAGCGAGGCAGTTCAAAACAGGCACTTCTTTAAGAGCACTCATCTCTCGATTTCTTTATAGTGATTGATTTTGTTTTTAATCTATCAAAGCCTGAGCCATCATTGTCGTTGTCTTAAACCTGGCAAATTCATCGGCGATCAAAATACACTGTAGCTGGTAAATCCTTTACTCAAATGAAAAAGCTAAAGTACCTTTCTTCCAGAGCCCAGAAAGAAGAGCAGACAGGTTTTCCAACGTGCTAAATCACTCAGTGTGACCTAAATCCATTTCTTTGCATTCTATAAGGTGCTAACATCAAAGATGAACGTACACATCACTATGGATGTGCCAGAGCACAATGCTTTGGCTGCTCTTCCTCCTTTTGTCATAAGCATTCTCTCTCTAACCGGATTATTTTCTGACGGTCTCCACCCCCACAGTGAAATATATGTCACATCAGTTGGCTCACCGTCTCTCCACAGGAACCCGAAAACAGGAGGCTCCAAACTAACAAAGACAGAAGAGCGAGTATTTCTCGCAAAGTGTAATGAACCCACAATTCAGCTATTGTTCTCCTAATGATGGATCGACACATAATAGCATCTAATGTCAGTTGTGCTCATGGTTACAACGATAGACCCCATGAACTGCCTGCCTGACAAAGGGGAGCATTTGTTATAAATATTAAGTGATGCTCTGCTCTTTTCATTTACGTATGCTAACGTAAAGTATAATAACTTTCACATTGCTACGCCTTCGTCCTACCTTTCTTTCCTGACGAGCTGATGAGACTCACGTAGAACAGAACCACACAACCGTTAAGCTGTGAAAAGCCTTGAAATTCTTCAAATATGCAGATATAAGTAATATCCAATTATGAACAATATTCCTTGCTCATTTGGAGGACACCAAACTGCACAAATTAAGATTCAGTTCAATTTTATTTCTACAGTATAGTGCCAAATCACAAGAATAGTTGCCTGAAGGGGCTTTATATTGTAAGGTAAGAATCCTGCAATAATAGAGTACTGACTTAGGGCACTGCATGTTCCAGGATGTCCCTATTCCATAACCCAGAGAAATCTATTTAATAATGGAAGTGATTTAATGAATAGCAGATACTGTATCTGCAATAAAGCGGTTCTTTATTTTGAGACTCACACTTTCGTTTGGCTTCTGAGTTGCCCCTGCTTACAGCTTAATAAGAGATGGCATTTCAAAAGCATTAATTAAGATGGTCGACAACTATCCTTGAATGTGGCAGCCCTTTCTTGGCTGAGAAAAAGTCCACCATGCAATTTAGTCCTCAGCATTTCACGTCTTTGAGAGCATGCAAAGCTAGTCCCGCTTTGGTGAATAGAAAGTAGGAAAAAAAGAGATACATCCCTTTATCAAAACTAATAAAAAATAAATGAAAAATAATAATCGCTGCACCCCAAGGTGTAGTTAAATGGCTTTGGGATGACAAAGAAAAATAAATTCAGTGTTTACATTTTCTATACTGTGACCTTCAAATGGACATTGAAATTCTCACATTTAGTGTGCAAGACTTCCCAGAGCTTCTTACTTTTAAATGAAAAATCTGGTATGTAATTTATCTGCATTAAAACAAAGTTTTACAAACTGTAAATAACGGTTTATTCTTTGTACTGATAATAAAAAAGAAAAGCAAATATGATACTTAGTACTGTAATGTTTATTAATTGGTTGATAATGGTCTTGGAAAGACTTCATACTTCCAGAGGAAGCGGCGTTTGCATAAAAAGTGCTCACCAACCCATAAACCCTCTGTCCTCTTACCCCCTTCAGATACCTGAAGTCCAAGTATCAAAGCTATTTCTTTATAGAGGTCTAACAAACACACTTGACTTCATTGATGAGACTATGAGATGTTTCCCTATTACACTGATAAATTTCCTCACATGTATATGTGTGTCTGTTGTGTGTATGTATAGAATTATTGATTCAACTTACCTTAAAAAGTCACAGTTTTCTATTCCACATATTATTACTGTTATGATTTCTTTTCTCACATTCTACATATTTGTATTATACTTGTATTTGTATTATATTTATATCTCCTGTCTGTTTCATGCATCTACTGTTCCTGCACTTCTGTTAGAGGCTTACTGTATTTTGTTGCTTTGTACTGCAACTTGTGCAATAACAATAAAGTTAAATCCAATCTAATACTGCGTAGTGCATATGTGCAAACATTACTTGGATGGCTATTATACAGTTGTGTCTAATTTTTTTTCATATCTGTTGCAAAGATTGTTTAAGGCATGCAAGGTGGAGGTGACGTAAATTGCATAACTGCAAACTGAAGGCTATGGTTTCGCTTGCTGTTTAGTTTTGCTTTCATTTATTCCTAAGTTTTGCTCACTTGTTATTTGAGTTTAGGCAAAGATTGCAGTTTAAGTTAAGAGTGAGAGTGAGTGGGACTGATACAGTATATTTTATACTCCTTAACAAAAACACAAGTTGGTATGTGAAATGTTTTTGTGCAGATTGTCTATCTAAAATATAACAACACAAAAATCATATCTATTTTTATTAGACAAATGACATGAATAGGCACATGTTAACGATCAAATTAACAGTTTACTGTTATCATTTGTGGTTTAATCAACTATTAATTTGCAGTATATAAGCAATGGATACCAAAACGTTTTATCAGAAAGTATATTCATTTAGCAATGTAAAAGAACATCCACAAATTCCTGTTAACAAGGTATAGCAGCTCATCTCAAATGAATGCTTTGAGATTTCAAGGTAGGTTCAAGGCTGTTGGAGGAGTTCTGACCTCTTCTACTCACTTAAATGGGCACAAGGGAACTGTGAATCTATCTTCTCTTAATGGATATAGGAATCTCACTTCCCGCCTCAGTGATGAATGACAAAGAATGGATGGCTAAAGTATCACTCTTAGCGGGGTCCACGGCTTCATTCATTCTGATAAGAATCATAAAGCTAGGCAGACATGCTTTGCTTGGGTCAATATCCTGTTCGAGTAGCCATTAAGCCACATGCGACAATGGACGCTAATATCTTCAAGGTGTAGCGCTATCCTTCTACCTCGTGCCTTTATTTCAAGGTGAATTAAAAATGGCCCTCATGCTCCTCAGTTTTAGACATTCAAAGCCTGCTAGAAGGATAGTGATGATGAACTGAATCATGCTATGTATAAGTGTTCAAAATGAGCACGCATGATGATCCTATGCTGAAAGTGTAGCATTAACCGTTATCCCTGACAGGCACGAAAACCGGAGCCTTTAAGTTTCCTATTCAGACTGTAATAACACTGACACCACATCCAGCCGACGGAGCTGTCACTGTGATGAAACACTGCCTGCCACAGAACGTCAAGGAAATTGTGATATGGATTTTGCCGATACGGTCGGTTGTTGTCCTTTGCTGCTAAACTCCGCCAAACAAGTTATTTGATGCAACTAAAGACCCGTATGGCCTCCGCTGACAAGCAGATGAGTGTCTGCCTGTGAGCCAGAGAAAGAGCGACCCAGAGAGTGAGTGATGTGACGTGAAAACAATGCTTGGCGTGAGGTCTTGAACAGAGTAAGACGATCGCAGGCAGTTCAGTAGAGCTTTGGGTCAAAGCTGTCACTTTCAGCAGCGAGGTCAGAAAGTTGATGCCTGACATTTAACAGAATACTTGTTTAATCATGGAAGAATAAATCCATACTGTCTTTCTTACACACCGCTATACAGTAGTTGTCTTCTTGCTTAATTTTAAATGCAAAATTAACCATTTTGTTTGGGCTCAGCTCTGTTGTCATTTTGAGCTCAGCGGGAACATCAAGAAAACTCATACTGACGGAATCCCTTTCTGTGAATAGCTCGGCTCACGGCGAGTGACCTTTGTGACCGATGCGTATCCGGGATTGCCGCACACTGACAGATGTTTTGACATGTCATGGACAAACTATAATCTGGATTTGTTAGGCTGCAGTGTGTAGTTCCCTTAAGATCAGTGCACCTGGTGCGTGGGTGAACGCACCTGCGTGGGAGTAAAGAAGTCACACAGGCCACTGTTTGACCACATGTAGTCATTAGCTGCTTTGCTGCTTTGATGCTTGGCCTTGCATGAGGTGGCTAAGTGTAAGATTGAATAGCTTGAGGAGGATACACTGTTCAAATAAAAGGTTATAGATTTTTTTTTATATATATAATAAGAGAATATAAACAGCATATTTTATAAGGCCAGAGACAGAGGTTAGCGCTTTTAGAAACAAAAATCTATCAAAGGAAAATTTCAGCAAAAGGCAAGAGTCTGGCTGTCTGGATATGGACCTTTGTTCCTCTTTGCTATTTCAGTTTTCCACTGTCTCCTCTTTTTGTAATCAAAAGCTTAAGGGAAAAAAAATTATTGTTTCCTAACTTAAATCTTTAGTTTGTTTCTCTTTGCATTATAGAACTTTAGGCCAGTTTCAAATACCCCGTTGCCCTTGCCCTAATATTTTATGATTACTTTAAATAAACCAAAGTAAAAGCAAAAGAATATACCCTGTAGTCTTAACACCCATGAAGTCTGCAGTGAAAGCCCCCAGCGAACCAGTACCAGGTGTCATTTACAACCTTGGCTAATGTCTTTCCTTTTACTGTTTAAGTGAAATCTAACAGTATGACCTTATCGGCCCACTCCACGCTGTATTTCCAGTTCACATAGATGCAGAGCAAACAAAGAGGCAGGAACCCACTGATGTGCTGCCCCACATCTATCCTTGAGCTGATAAAACCCACATCCACAGGCCGTCTGGGGGGGGTGAGACAGTAGCGGCTGCGTTGGGATTTTGCTCACTTGATGTCAAGGATTAAACTCGGTGGGATCAGCTTCGAGGAGACAGCCGCCCCGAAGGGCTCGCTCCATTTATGCCGCTCTACCCCCTGACCCACCCCACCCTGAATCTTTGGCACTTTAAATTCCACAGTATGAACTCCTTTGTCAAATATATCCACCCTCTGAGCCCCTTCAACCACAAAAAAAATGTCTTTTTCAGGCAGCGCTATAGAAGGTGCTACCTGGACCGAGGTGGGCCCCAGGGAGAAAGAGCTGTCAAGACTAGGACCTCCTTCCCCATCCAGCTTCCAGTGCACCTCCCTCAGTCATCCTATTACATCTTTATATGTCACCCTAGTTTGTTTCTGAAGCTAGGCAGAGCTTAAGCTTTGGGCCAGAACTAAAGTGAGACATACGCTTGCATTAGGGGTGCTTTGCTTTTTCTGACCTTGATTTGGCATTTGTTCTTGTAGTAGTTGTGTGTATTTATGGATAATTCACCATTAATTAGTACATATATGATGTTATTGTGAGTATTTGTGCCATAAATATAAAACGAAAGAGTTAATCCTCTAACTACAAAGCAAAACATTTATTAATCCTTCATTTTAATCCTGCAGACCTGAGAAGGCTGTAGCATCTCCAGGATGTGTAGGTATGTGCGCTTTTGTACATTTAATGGTGCGTGTCTGCCATCCCTCATGTGTGTGTGTGCATATTAAAAACCACAGGGTTTGAGTTCACAGGCAAGGCTCCTGTATGTGATATATGCCTGCACTGATAGTTAGTATGTTCTTTTAGGGTTAACATTACAACAATAAAAAAGCTTTCAAGATGAAGTGGGCTGTAAATCTCAGCACAAGTCCCCATGAATTTGGCTAATAAATGCAGCAGAACCATGAGGAGAAGTTGGTTCTCTGGCTGCAAGGGTCTCCGGGGTCCATGGGGTCCATAGGGTAGAGTACTTCTGATCAAATCCCAGACCAAATAAAGCGTATATGGGACGGTGATAGTGATCACTGTTAACAGGTATATGGATTTTGAAGTTGCCCCATTAATACCACATGTTACAATGTGTTACTCCTCTTACACTGGAATTAAGTAAGTTTATATTAAAGCAGCAAATCTTGCTGAAACATGATCTCTGGAGTGCCATACTCAATCAAGTGGCCCTTCAGTCCCTTTTTCATTTCCGGAGTCTTTGTCGCCACATTCCTTCTTCTGCTTCTTCTTGTTTTTGATCCTAACTTTTCAGCAGTTTCAGGCCTTCCAAAGGCTTTTAATCACCATTTAAAGACTGTGGTTGTCTGGGAAAAGAAACGCTGTTTAGTAGCGGTATTACAAATTTCCAGGCTCAAAGCCCGTCACTCATGCACAAATGGGTGATTTATTATAGAGATTTAAACACGCACAGGCTCGTGCACACTGGTTTCTGCTCAATGGACAGGGTGCTCTGCTGCAGCTAGCTATCCAGAAGCAGGGAGTCACTCGATCCTTACAATCTCACGTGTTCATATGCTTTAAATGCCCCACAACCAGTGAGCCTTTACAATGCAGGGGTCTGCTGGTACAAATAAGCTAAGTACTAAATTTATATTGTTTCATATTCAGCAGGCTGCTTGTGGTAATGGTCCTGGACCCCTGTAGGTGCCTCCAGATCCCTGTTGTGAGAGTTGTAAGTCTTGCTATGCCCCATTAAAGGGCTCCAAGTAGTCTTCTCCCTCCTCTCCACTACAAGATGAACATAATACAAGATGTTGATGGGGTTATAAATCAGTATGGAAGACTCAGTGATTGCTATGCTAGGTTCTAAGAACTGAAGCAGCTCACTTTCTGATTTTTTTGTAAAAACATCCTGCCTTTTGGCAAGACACTTGAGACTGATCACAAAGCTGCAAGCCGACAGCCTGGATCACAAAATTTAAAAGGCTAACGGGAATGTTTTGCCTTTTTTGGTAGGTTTCAGTTGTAAGATGAAGTTCCCCAAGCTCCAGGAGCGTAAACGAGCTGATGATCAGCTGCAAAAACAAAATCATTCCGCTTGGACATCAAGCTATCCATTACTGCTGCTGCTAACTGCTATTCATTATTGCTGCTGTTATTTAGCCAGCAGCTATTGTTGGTGTACAACGCCAAAAAATACACTTAATTTGTTAATAAGACCAAGAGACTGCTTTGAAGTAAGACATAATGCATAATGGCATATCGTGGTAGCTTCCTAGCAAAATTTTTTTTCTCTTTTTTTTTAAAAAAAAGTGACTTTTTTGCATCCTATTAAGCAAAACGGTAGACTGTGTGCCCGTCTATAACGGCACTCACTACAAAGGCCAAGCTTTGGTTCTAAGGCTACTGCAGGATTCATTCTCTGGCATCCAGGAACCAGGGAATTTCCAGCACATGAGAGCACTGCTCCATTTGACACTGGAATGAGGGAATTAGGAGATTTATGATGGTCTAAGGTCACAGAGGGAAGCATCTGAGAACAGACCCACGCCTCCCCTGACTCCTCACAGTGCTTTACAGTCTGACAGCCTGTGTCCTCTCCACACCCACACAAAGAGAAACCTAGAAACACACACACATACACACACGCACACACACGCAAGCACACAAACCTAGTCAGTGATACACACAATCAGAGGCAGTGAAAGTTACGGGACATTAGGAGTGCACTACAACAGCTCACATTAAATTTTTTGGCTTTTTTTGTTAAGTATTCCATACTATTTTAAGTTACCTTAATAAGCTGTGCAGTGTGACTTGGTAACATTATATTTTAACATCAGTGCTGATTAACAAAGATTATCAAAGGAAGACTGCAGCCCTCTTAATTCGCAAAGAATCACCAGGTATGGTGCAGACATTCTGCTAACCTTGATTTTAATTACACAGCTTAACTGTGACCGTAATGCAAACACAAATCTCATTCCAAGTTCACACTAAAACAAAGTCTTAACCATCAAAGTACTTTTTAAAGAGAGGATGGCTACCAAAAGAGTCTAAAACTGGTTCACTCAAGTTCAAAGACAAAAAGGCAGATACCTACAAGTGTGTTTAGTGCACATTTCTTATTGTTTACCAGTAATTGCACATATGCCACGCACAGATTTGCGCACGCACACAGACAGCACTGAATCCTGGTGTCTCTCTCTCTCGAACAAAACCCACACAGACAAAGCAAGCTCCGCTCCGCTGGCTGGCACACAGAGCCAGTGAAGGAGCCTTTTGTCCTGCGACACAGACAAGTTGATAGGAAATAGTGGGAGGGCAAACAGACGCACACTGGCCGTCCTATGTCATTAGACATACACACATACACAAACACGCGCATTGTAGCATACTCAGTGTGGTAGTGCATGCCACAACACTGTCCTTTTAAACGTACATATTTCATTTCATGACAGGCTCAACCAGTTCACAACTGTGTCCTTTTTTTTTGGGGGGGGGGGGGGGGTTTTTTTTTTTTTTTATCGCTTCCTGTTTTTTGAGCACCGCATT
>VUQK01012785.1:9633-22547 GCA_015106715.1 Bujurquina vittata
GGGTAAGAAAATCTAAAAAACTTAAAAAAAAAAAAAAAAACTCCCATTTGCGCTCCTTTGAGATGGAAAACAGTGAGGATGAAGAGGATGAAACCGAGTGGAGGAAGAGCTTCGTGGATTCAGCAGCGCATAGCCCCGCTGCTGCTGCTGCTTCAGGTAAACTTTGAGTCTTAAACGGAATCGTGACTTCTTTGCTTATGGCTTTCAGACGTGCAGACATGGTAAGTGTTGCGTGTATTTTGTGTGTTTCAGGACCAAGTATCAGTAAGACGCCAGGACCCGCACGTAGAGTCATTCTGCATTTTGACCTGGACTGCTTCTACGCTCAGGTGGAAATGATCAGAAACCCTGCACTGAGAGAAGTCCCTTTAGGTAAACTCACTTTAAAAATAAGATTTAAAAATAAAAGTGTAAATGAAATGTGCTACAGCTCCTAAATGATTCTCACATGATCAGGTGTACAGCAGAAATACATCATAGTCACCTGCAACTATGTGGCGAGGGAGAGGGGAGTCACCAAGCTGATGTCTGTGACTGATGCTAAGGAGAGATGTCCTGAGCTGGTGCTGGTTAAAGGAGAAGACCTCACGCACTACAGAGAAATGTCATATAAAGTGACAGGTACGCAGTGCATCGCAGCAGTGTGTGGCGAAAACAGTGCTCAGAAGTCGAGAAAATACTTTTCAGTCATGGTGTGCAGTGTGACATTAAGTTTCACTCTAAAAATGTCTAATTACAGTTTCTACAATTTGAGAAGACTGGAAGACACTTTTCCTTGGCAGAGTAGGTGCTACATGTGGTGACTAAAGTCCCACCATTTTGACAAAGACTCCCACTCATACTGTAACTGCCACTATTTGTAGCTTTTGCTTTCCCCTAGTACACACACTTTATAACCCTCTGGTTGGTTCAACAACCTCCTGGTGCTCCCTGAAGGGTTTTAAAAGCTAAATTGGGTTGATGTAGAGACCGTTTACCGTTTCTTGTTTGCCATCCAGAGCTGCTGATGTCTCATTGTCCACTGGTGGAAAGACTTGGATTCGATGAAAACTTCCTGGATGTCACAGAGATGGTGGAACGAAGGCTTGCACACACACTGAAGTCTGAAGACTTTTCATTTAAAGGACACGTCTACAATCATCCAAGTAAGTCACATTCGTGACTCCGACACGGTGTGCAACTGCACATCTGGCCCACTGAAACTGGGAACCGGCTCATGAAAGCAGCTCAAACTTGTAAGATATTTGCATGGAACTTTCAGTTTCCTGATTCGTGAACGGTTCACCGGCAGATGCTAAAATGTGTCACGTGTGCTCTTTCACACCCACATGTAATAAACGTCTTTCTCATGCTGCTCAGTTGCAGATGTTAAAGCTGGAAATTACACACGGTTGGCTTTAGGTTCACACATCGCAGCAGAGCTGAGAGAAGCCATCCACAGCAAACTGGGCCTGACCGGCTGTGCTGGCATCGCCACGAACAAGCTGCTGGCCAAACTGGTTTCAGGCACCTTCAAACCCAACCAGCAAACCACCCTGCTGCCAGAGAACGTCAGCGACATCATGGGCTGCCTAAGCAGTCTCCGCAAAGTGCCAGGTATAAATGCTCTAAAGATAGTCATCAGTAGATCTTCTCATGCGTAGGTGAACAGAAGACTAGTAACTTATAGTAGATACACTATTTTATTATTTTGTTGTCCTTAACGTTTGGAGCATTGTTGCTTAAAGCTCTCTGATGTATTTTTGTTATGTGTCCCTGATAAATCTTTGTGGTGCCATCGTGTACTCTCAGGGGTGGGTTACCAAACTGCTAAGAGACTTGAAGCCCTGGGATTGGTCAGTGTAACAGACCTGCAGCTGTGTCCTCTGAATGACCTGGTGAAGGAATTCGGAGGTCCCGCTGCTCAGCGTTTGAAGAATCTGGTCCTCGGTGTTGATGACTCACCTGTCACTTGTACTGGGCCCCCTCAGGTAGGCTGGAGCATCCTTGAGATTGCCAATATCTACATAAACAAGGGTCTGGAAGCTGTATGTGTATTTGTGCTTCATAGCTACAGTGTGTGTATAAAAGAAAGGTAAGCCCATGCAGATGTACTTTTAAACCTGCATTCTTTCTGATGGTCAGCAGGGAGTGGTGGCTATAGATGCAGCCCTCTGCTCCCTTCTTCCAGTTAGTAACCGTGCTGCAGCGTTTTGGACCATCTCCAGTTGGCAAAGTAGCGACAGACTGACACCTGAATGAAGAATAAAGTCGCGACAAACTGAAGGCACGGACGGCGCTTTTAAAGTCTGAAATATGGTTTCCCCTTTTGCGAATAGCTGCAGATGAAAGAAACTAGATTTAATGACAGCATTAACATGTTTGTCAGATTACTGTAAAAGATCGCTCTCATGTTCCTCGCAAAGGGTTTATTATAATTCTTTAAAGGGCCGAAATAGCCGAGGTCGGGAGCACCAAACACAGCGACTTCTGCTTTCTGTTCGTTTAAGAAAATTTAAAGCCATCCCCATCTTTACATCCTCCAAACAGGCCAGTAAGGTTTTTCTTTCTTAACTGCATTTGTGTGCTCTTTATGTTTCAGTCTCTCAGTGATGAAGACTCTTTCAAGAAAATGTCCTCAACCAAGGAAGTTTTGGAAAAGATTCAACAGCTTTTGAGCAGTCTGGTGGAAAGGTGTGTTTCACCAGCTCGAGGCTGAAAAATCACAGCAGCGTCTAAGAACCTTCTTAGTCTTACCTTTGTCATTTTCTCTGAAAACTAGGATGCACAAAGATGGCCGGCAGCCTCAAACCTTCAGGCTTACAATCCGGAGGTACACAAGGACAAACAAGTGGTTCAGTCGGGAGAGCCGGCAGTGTCCGATCCCGAACCACATTGGTCAGAAGATCGGCTCCGGTACGCTCACGCATCAGGAAGAGCTCGGGTTCAAATGTGTTGCAGCTTTATCAGGTTTTTAATCTTTAGTGAATTGATCTAAAAGTTAATGATTTGTGAAGAAAGTGACTCCAATCTCCTAATCACAACCACAATTTTACTTTGGATATACAGTACAAAGCTGATGTTTGTGTCCAGACACAAACACACTTGCTATGAAGATTATGAACATAGCAGAGACTTTAGCTGAAAAAGAGACGGTTAATTTCCTCTAGATTTTCTCAAGACAAGAAATAAAAACCAATTTGACCAACTGTGAGAGACGGCTTGTTTCCAGCACTAATGTGTGAACCCTCTTTGGTTGGTTGGTGAAAGCAGCGACTGTATCTGCTCGGTTAGGATCACCCTAACTGAACCAAACTCTCCATTAAAGTATCATTTTTCTCTAATGTCTTTGTAGGCAGTGGCGATGATGCCGTCATCCAGCTGGTCCCGTTGGCCATGAAACTCTTCTACAAGATGGTGGACTGCGGCGCCCCCTTCCACCTCACCCTCATTAACGTCTGCCTCAGCAACCTGCAGAGCCCAGCGGCGGCCGTCACCGGGAAGGGCTCGATAACGTCGTTCTTTTCACAGAGCGCATCTCCCAGGAAATCGCAGGTCATCTTATCGCAGTGCCAGGTAAGATATTAATATACACGTCAGCACTGTTTAGATAATATTAGTTTAGTTTGATTTGAAAACAAACATATTAACAGGTGTTAAATATAAGCTGTGAAAGGTTACATTTGTTTGACCTGCTGGAGGCCCTTTGCTGTGTATCTGTATCTCTAACCAATAAAGGAAAAAAAAGAAGCTAAGACTCGACCATTTGAACAATATCTTTGTTTCCTTGCAACATGGCAGGAATCATTTATAGGCTTTTTTCAGTTCTATTTGAGTTAAATGTTATTAAGCTCCATTAGAGCTGCTCTCTGCTACAGTGTGCAGTATCTGGAACACAGAAGAGCTGCTGCCAGCCTTCCCATGCTGGACACCCCGAGGACCTGTGTCCATAATCTGATGGGTCAGAGGTGTTGAGGCAACAAAGGAAACTCACGCATTATTTTAGGCAAATTGATGTAATCTCATAGCTGTCCAATGAAACTGAATTAACTGCTTTATTAGGTTAATTGTCCCATCCAGTTTTTTGAAAAACGATCTGGATGTTTTATGTCTTTTATAATATTTTCATCAAAGACATAAAGTGTGCTTTCAATTTCTTAAGCATAAAATAAGGTTTTGTTTATCAAATGAACAGAAATAAAGTGCAGACTTCTCTTACATACAGCTACGCAGACTCTTTGCCTTAAGAATACATTGCCTTACGTTGATGCTCGGCCTCCAAAGGCTGATTGTGAGCAAAGGAAAATCTCTGCATGTGCTGAGAGTGTTTTTGGAAACCCACAAATATTTGCCCGTAACAGCCAGTGAGGAAGAAGGATGAGGAGTACAGCTGAGGGCTACAATCAGGTTACAGTAACATATCTTCACAGCTTAACAGCAAATCTCAGTTTTTGCCAAACTGACAGCCCGTGAATGGTGACAGTCAGCTTCACCTACATATCTGATTGTAAATAAACTGGTTCTTATGTACCACTTTTCAACTTTACTTTAGCACTCGAAGCACTCACCCATTCACACAAGTGCTTTCTGTCTGACATTCACACACATTCGCACTCCAGTGAACACATCAGAGAGCAACTTGGGGGTTCAGTATCTTTCCCAGGGATACTTTGGCATGCAGCCGGGAATCAAACCTGATTGCTAGATGAGCCGCTCTACCTCCTGACATTTGCTGATGGGCTTTAATGACTGAGCATGAAGATTTTTTAATTATTGAAGTTGAAATAAGTTTAATTTGAGCAGACTGTGTGCAAACACACCGCAAGACTTACTGTTACATACCGATGGAAAGTCCTGAAAAACACTTTGTAGCCATGTTGGCTCCACTTTAATCGTGAAATGGGTGTTATAACGTTCCAAAGTGGTATTAAAAGGGTTCTTAAGAAAGAGTTGATCTTGGTCAGCAGAAACTGTGCGTTCATTGTTTTTCTTTCACGCTGTGAAGTTACGCAATGCAGGATTTTTTTTTCCTAGAAGGAGTGTGTTAGTACTCTGAATTTCCTCACACCATTTTTGTTCCTTCGCTTTTATTCTCCAATAGGTTGATCAGGGTGATGATGTGGATCATCAGTGTAGCACAGATGGCATGATTACTCAACACAAGGAACAACCCGCCACACAAAGCTCTCCTAGCTCTGAGGCACCATTACACGCATTCAGATGGAAACAAAACCCTGTTGCTGCTGTGGAGGAGACTGAGAATGCATCCTGCAGCACAGCTGGGTGTGACCCTGATGAAGCAGCGAACACTGGGACACAGCTGCCTCCAAATATTGACCCGGAGGTGTTTAAGCTTCTTCCAGAGGAAATCCAGAAGGAGCTGTTATCTCCTCCCTACATAAGCACCCTTTGCAGCACTTCTGCCCCCCAGTCAGGTGCTGACAGCCTCCACACGTCAAAAACCAAACCTCCTCAGACACTTATAGACTCAGAAAATGTTATTGACTTAAAAGATGCAGCAAACATGTTGAACTCTTCCATCGGAGCAACCAATGTGAATCACCAGTGGCCTGCAGGCACAAGTGCATTCCCAGGAGAAGATGTCATGGAGAAAGGGGGTCTGTCATTCCCCCAGTCATCTGACTGTGAGTTCCCGGGAAATGTGGACCCAAAGGTGTTTTCTGAGCTTCCGCTGGACGTTCAAAGGGAGCTGATGTCTGAGTGGAAACAGCAGAAGCCAGTCCTGAAAACTCCCTCATCCAAGAAACCAGGAAGAAGCTTGACGAGCAAAGACAGAAAGGCTGCAGGAAAAAGCAGCCAGGCCAACAGTTTGTTCAAGTATTTCAAACCCGGTTAGAGAGAAGTGTCTGTTTTCTTTAAGATCCTCTGAGTCTGACTGAGTTGTTCTCTAAAGCAGTTTTTACATAAATAGGCATCACTACTGAAAATTTAAAAAGCAGCTCAAATGTCATAAAAAACTTTATTCAGCGTTAAATAATTAATGTCTAGTAGGACAGATTTGTAAATTCCTTTACAAACTGTATAAAATTTATTTTCTTTCAGATTAAGAAAATTTGAAAGATACCAGAGCTCTACTGCTCAAACCTTCTTTGTGAGGGGCAGCCAATCAGGGGACAGTTGGGCTGAGGGAAGGGTGACCTTAAAAGGAGAGGAGATAAAACACCTTGTTTCAAATAGCTGGTAATCCTGCTTTTAATTGTTTAGTACCAGTCAAACGTTTGGACACACTCGCCCCCGTGTCCAAACTTTTTATGTATACAGAAAACAAGAAAGTCAAGGCAGAAATTAAACTGGCATTAATCGGCTGATTAAGCTGACAGTGACAGAAGGTTAGCATTTAAAGTTCTTGGATACATCTCTCTGTTTTTGTAGCACGGCACTTCTATGCAACATAGGTTTCCGTTTTAGAAATAAAAATGTGTTTATAAAACTCTAAAACGTCTACAGACTGCTTTGTTTAGAGAAGCGGGATTACTTCACTGAGCCTCCAGACCTGAGGCCTGCGTTTTGGTTGGACGATTTCCACTTAAATCCACAGGAAATCCAGCGTTCAAAGAGCGCCTTTTTCTTCATAAATAACAGCAGAAAACATAAGAGTCTGTAAGCCGAGCAGCAGCTCACAAACTCCTCCCTGGGTCACATGTAAGGCAGGGGAAAGGTTCAGGGTATATATGCAGTGTGGCATTGGATCGTGATAGTGGTTATTCAGAACAAGCGGAGCACCTTGTGAATGGATGTTTTCACTTCCTGCACATAGACTGGTAAGGTTTTAATGCTTCAGCGTTTACTGAGGGGACATTGTTGCTTTGCGTCTGTCGTTTGTTGCCGAGTAAACGATAAGAGTGTTGAGTCAGTCTCCTTCTCGCTCTGCTGATTTCAAATATTAATAATGTGCATGGAGACTCAAATTTCACAGTCATTTCCCTTGCTATATTAATTTTTATTTATTCTAATGAAAACAAAGTGTTTCTTTCACTCCCTTAACTATTTTGCACCATCAAACCTGATTTTCCATGCTGGGTTTAATGCCTAACCCCAGCTGACTGTAACCAGAGCAGTGACAGAGTGGCGTCATGCAGCGCTGAGCTGTCTGCCCGTGGCCCTTTAAGCCAATAAAAGGAGTTTTGTCTGCCAAAGTTTTGCTAAGCAAAGTCAGAGAAAACTGTGGAGAGGCATTTGACTGCTCATGTGGAAGCCAGCCCCGGTCATGTGCTGGTCCTTCTCTGATCAGCGCCTAATGAGCGGGGAGTTAAGCCTGTGTAATGGTCCCGCAGCCTCAGACTGCAGCTCGGGCGGAAGAATTTAACCTTTATAGTTATTATCCTTTCTAACTCACATGTGTCCAAACTCTCGTGGTTTGGAACATGTGAAAAGCAGCAGAGCGCTGTGGCAGGGCCAGCACTCGGCTGCTGCACCATGGCGGACTGGGACTACGATTACCTGATCAAGCTGCTGGCTCTGGGGGACTCGGGCGTGGGAAAGACCACCTTCCTCCACAGGTACACGGACAGCAAGTTCAACCGCAGGTTCACAACCACGGTGGGCATCGACTTCAGGGAAAAGAGAGTGGTGAGTACCAAACAGACCTGCTACTGCCAATTTAAACTTTCCAAAGTTTCAAAAGTTTTTTTTAGTATAGTTTTACTTTTTTCCACCTCTTCTGTGAGTGTGGTGAGCTTTGTGTGAATTACTAGATTTAAAATTCATCAGAGGTTCTAGTAGTTTATTATTTAAAGATCTAAAGCGCACTCTGGTCTTTTTCATTTTTATCAATTAATAATAATAACAGACTCGTTAGACCACCTGTCATAAAAACAAGAAATTACAAATATTTTAGAAATCTCTCAAAAAAAAAACTTGTTTGATAATTATAGCAATTTATTAGGCAAAAAAAAAATAACCATTGTATTTTAGCATTAATAATATAATTTTGATTAACGAGCCACCATTATGCTCAAAGATAAAATATGATTTTGATGATTAGCAATATTGTTCATATGGGGCAGCAGTGGCATAAACCTTACACTAGGAGGTGGTCTAATAATTCTGTTGAACACGTGATGCTTTTCTGCTCAGAAAAACCTGCAAATAAAGAGGAGAAAATATTTTCTGACCTCATCTTCTGTTTAAAAAAAAAACAAGCAGTCGCCCAAAAACCTTTGAACAATTAAGCCGTACAACTCAGATTGTTAGTTCAGTGGTAATAACAAGTAACTGTTAACACCAAGTGACAAACACAACAAAATCCACATGTTCTCTGGAGTTCTCTATAACTGAAAAGGGATCGATAAAAACAGGGAAGTCCAGAGGACAGAGACATATGTTTAACTACGTCTACTCATCAAACTAATAACAAACAAATGACCCAACAAGTAACGTAAAAGTTGTGGAGCATTTGGGGCTTTTTTTGGGTGGATTATTGAGCTCTGTGGCTTGCTTCAGGTTTATACGGGGACAGGCGTGGATGGGGCAACTGAGAAGAACTTCAGGATCCACCTTCAGCTCTGGGACACAGCAGGACAAGAAAGGTCATTCTCAGCTTTTGTTTACATGACATTTGACATGTTTGTTAAACCCCAAGATGCTGCATTTATATAAAAAATTATGTTGCATTACTTGATCCTAATTTTAAGACCATTGCAGGCGGAAGCTCTTGGAGAGTATTGTTCTGTCTGAATGTGCTCCACTCTGAGGAAGATTGTGGAATGCTCCAGACCAGCAAACTACCATAACGTCACCCTCTTAAAATAATGACCTATTAAACCCTGAACCACATCATTTTAGCCCTCATCATCTTAGCTTTATGAAATCGGACACCATGAGTTTAAGGTGGCTCAGACTTTGAAATCAAGGATGCCACATGCTTGTAAGGTAGTGGCTTGCCAAGTACAAGGTAGGCGTGACCTGAAGCGCACTCTGCTTCATGTTGTGTGTACTAAGACCATAAACCGAGGTCACAAACTGGAGGTTGTTTTTTTCTGCACAATCAGAATTCTTTTTGGAATCAAAGTAGCCGTCACCTAGAAAGAATGCAAAAAGAGACATCCATCTTTTATGTACAGTCTGTGTTCAGAACCAACAATCTCAGGGTCGAGGGTGCACCGGGGATCAAGTTAGAGAAATCACAGAGGCCAGAATGACTCTGGGGGACCATGAATGCTGGACTGTATTTCAGTCCCTCCAGCCCGACACCTCCTTGCTAAAAATCTGCATCCTTTCAGGTTCCGCAGCCTCACCACAGCTTTCTTCCGAGATGCCATGGGCTTCCTGCTAATGTTTGACCTGACCAATCAGCAAAGTTTCCTCAACGTCAGGAACTGGATGAGTACGTGTCCTGTGAGCTACCTGCTCTCATTCGGATCGATGTTTTGTCACATGTTGCTGCGCAGATGATTTTCTCGACTGATTCCGGTTTGCTCCCGAGCTTTTAAACGACTTCCTGTGTGTTTCAGGTCAGCTGCAGGCCAACGCGTACTGTGACAGCCCAGATGTGGTGCTGGTGGGAACCAAGGCGGACCTCAGAGACAAGAGGAACGTTCACGCCCGACAGGCCAGAGATTTGGCAGACAGATACGGGTGAGGCCTTACCAACACTGTTTTAACTCTTTCTGCTCCATAGTTTTAGTTATTTATTATAAAGTTTTTCCATCTATTTGCTTATTTTCCTCTGTGCACACATAAATATGGCTGCAGTTTTTGTTGACATCATTAATGTTTATAAACACTGCCCTGGTAATAAATGAATAACTAAACGTCATGTGATCACAGTTTTCATATTGAGTTCAGATGCTTAATTTTATTCTCCGAGCTTTGAAAGTGATGGAAATCTGTTTATGCTTGTGCAAGCTGTCACCACAAGGTGGTGCTGGTCAACACTTTTCCTCACTGCTGCCCTAAACCTGGATCAACAAACCTTTCTCACACACACACACACACATGCAGATGCTAATAATTTTTAAGATCAGCTGACGTTTTTTTCCCTGTTCCGCGTTCTCCTAAGCATCCCCTACTTTGAGACGAGCGCGGTGACGGGTGTTGATGTGGACCTGGCGGTGACCACCCTGCTGGATTTGGTGATGAAGAGGATGGAGCAGAGCGCATACGGGGGCCACGGCTCCGAACCCAACGGCAGCCCTGTCTCCAGCCACGAAGTGGAGGAGGCCCCTGTGCGGAGGAGGTGTGCCTGCTAATGCCAGCACCACCGGCTCCTCTCTTCTCTTTTGCCACATTTATCACTGCATATGGAGAGCTGACTGTTTTCTGGAGCTCGACAACAGCGCGTCCTAGACGAGACATTGGAGATCCTGAAACCAAGCAAAATATGACGCGTGCATGAGAGGAGAAGAGCTCGGGAAATCTGATCATTTTCATTTACAGTAATATTGTTGTACTGTTATTTATTCACACACTGTCATGTAAGAAACATACAGGATAAAAGAAAACTGGATGTCCACTTTTAAAATAAGTACAGTAGGGTGCACGTCTTCAGGCACCCCTCATTCCTTTAGATTTTATTTTGAAAGAGCCACACTTCATCAATAGTCTATAAATGTGCCAATGACAGTTTGAAAGACACAATATTGCATTTTTGCACTAACAAGGTCATTCCCAAAGAGCTATTAGCTGAAAACTTGGCATATTTTGGCGTGCTGTACAGCGTGTCCTTAAAAAATTTGAGGAAACTGGACAAGTAGAGGACAAAATGACAAGTGGCACAGTGTCGTAGTTCGGAGGTGCATCTCAGCCAGCGGTGTTGGGGAGCTTGTCAAAATTCACAGACTTATGACTCCATATTTGGATCCACCATCATCCAATATAAGCAATATCTGAATGACAACAGCTTTATTTCCCAGCATGGCAGTGATCCCAAACACGCTGCAAACGCAGGGAAACTATACCTGGAATGGAAAACGCACAGCGGAACGCCATCAGTCAACATTAGTGAAGAAGTGGGATCATCAGACAGAGAACGCAACAAAAAGGAAGCAAATATTGAAAGAAGAGCTTTGAATGTACTTCAGGAAGCCTGGAGAATAATTTTCATGTGGTCTGTCTGATTTAAAAAGCTAGCATCTTAGGTCTGTTTTCTTATTGAAGTGTGTGGGGCCAATATCTGGAGACCTTCAGAGAGCTTCAGTAAAAGTTCTACAGATACCTCCAAATGGTTTTGAAATAGTAATTTCCCCCTTAAAGTAAATGTGGCATATATCGCCCTCAAAACTCAGTCATAGTGTGTGCAGGCAACTGTTGGTGTCAGGGTGCACGTGTCTAAAGTTAGAAAGAGATTGGCTACATTTACCCTCCATTAGAGGCATGAGATCCTCTGCTGTCCAAACAGCCTCAAAATGCCCATAAAGACAAAGAGCAGGCCCTTTGGAGTAATTTGCTCTGGGCATACAAATCTAGAGTAGACCAAAGGCTGCGTTCTAAGCGTACTGCATGGGGTTGGAAAATGTCTGGTCAGGGGATGCTTTCCTGCCTCAAGGACCAAGCGTGTTCTATCAGGAATGCTCAGATAATGTGAGGAATGTTGTCTGAAAGTGGAATTTAAACTGCAAGGATCTGTATCTAAAAGTTAGACGTAGCCTCTGGCTCTGTACTCTGTATGAAAATGATCACTTCCAGTTGCGCAGTAGTCTATGAAGACAGAAAAAGACCCTCGGCCTTCACCTTCCTGATGAATTTATGCACCCGTGTTGGACTTTCCATTTACATTAAACACATCCCGAAGTTCCTTTTTTTTTTTTTATTATGGTCTTCACTTTGTGTTAGACTTTTGACTCACAGTGTTAGTGGAACTTGGAACTGGAGGAATCGTGCATGGAAGAGTAGTTTTTTTTAAAAAAGTAAGAAATTGAAGCTGTGGGAGATGTTTTTACTGCTTTTCTTTCTAGGGGAATTGCTTTTGTTTAATTAATAAATATGTGTATATTCATAAAGTATGTTACTTTATGTGCACTCACAAAATGAAATGTTTGCTTGTTCAGAAATGTTGAAAAAGCCTGTAGTTACTGTTAGTTTACTTTAAAAAAAAAAGACCTTCAAATGGGTCGTACCAGAGAAAAATACTGTTTTATTTGACACATTGAGGCATTGATGGAAGGAATATGCAGGCACATAATGTATATTTATCATGGAGCATAATCAAAAAACATTTCCAGCAGGAAGTGGTTTGTTACATGGATGACTGCTGCTGATAGAGCAACCCAGATAGTACAGTCCCTCGCATGATTTATGACCTTTATACAACATGTACATACGCGGCCAAGCCTTTTGATGCATAATGGAACAAAAATCGCCATGCAGATCGAACACAAGTACAATAATGTTTGAGGGCTGTTAAAGAATGAATCCTGTGTGGGGCTGAATTTTAGGTTATGCATATCACTGTCTGGCCAATTTAACTTACTTTAATACACAAAAGGCTGAACATTACTCTGAGTGGGAAACGATCACACAGGCTTTGTTGGCGTTGGTATATCTTACACACATTCTACACACCGATTTTGAACCTTATGAGAAATTCTTTGGAGGAGGAAATATCCAGCAGTATACCCGTGGATATTCCAAGCAAATCACTCCGAAGGAGGACATTCATAGATTTACAAATAAATTCCATCACTTTACTCAATTAAGAAATCACTGCAGAAGAGCAGCTGCTATGCAAGTGTCAACCCTAAAAATGTTTAATGGGACCACCCCAGTCTTCCTCTTTTCACATTAATTTGGCAAATTTATTCTTCTAAAGCAATACTCGGTGTTGGCAAAGACTGTGTAAAAGATGGACATAGCTCCCAGGTCTGAGAAGTGAAGCCAAAGTGGGTGCCTTTGGATGGCCGGGGGGGGGGGGGGGGGGGCTCCCTGGGTGGGCGAAGCATGCCTGCACTCACTGATAAGAGTGGGGAAAAGACACA